>OVAX01001229.1:0-50333 GCA_900406405.1 Lepidium africanum | reverse complement strand
TTGTCTAACAATTATATAAAATAAATGTGCATCTTATTTAAGTTGTCTAACAATTATATAATCAACTTGTCTTTATGGAGCTTTTAAAACTCTAACAAAAGAGGACTTTTTACACAACATACGAAAACTTGAAAGTCAGAACTCAGAAACATCAAAGATGAAAACGAAATGAGTGTACAAACCCACAAATTACGATTTAATCAAATTAACAGTCAAACAAAAGTTAATGCGACCCATCTTTGATTTTGATGGTTAATACAAATCTTTAATGTTTTGATATTTCAGAATACCGTGTCCATATTTTGTTCCGTTCACATGATTTTTTGTGACTATAGAGGAAATACAAAGATCTTGAAAAAAAAAATCAAAAGGAAATACATAGAGACAAATTAACATTAAAAAGCGAACAAACAAACATACAAACGAAATTGCAGATAATAAAATCTAATCGCAACTAATTTGTTCACGAGACTGTAAGCATCAATATCCTAACCACGCAGTTTTAATAGACTAAAAACACAATTTAATATTAGTCAAATACTAGTAAGTGTTTTCAGAGAAGGATTTGTCCCTAGATCTGTCTCATTAGCTAAGCCCACTATCACTTACTTAAAACAATTATTTTTTGGCACTTTCTTAGTAGTTCATATAGATAATATCTAGGTTAAATTAGGAGATGTACAAATAATTTATTTTATATGTCTATTGCAGAAGCTTTTTGAAGACTTAATAGAAGAAGACTTTATTGAAGACTTGTATGAAAGTTAGAAGCATCGAATATGAAAAATTAGTGAAGCTATACTACATGTTGACTGGGACTAGTTTTTGAATTGGTTTTTGGTTTTATTTTTGGAAAAACTTTATTTTATCTAATCATAATTTTACAAAAACTACTTTTCAAAACCTAAAAACAATTTTTAGATTATATATCTCCATTCAAGTTTTTGATTTTTTGTTTCTCTTAAAACTAGAAAAAACTAGTTTTTGAGAATACAACGTTGATTTATCTGAAAATCAAAAACCAACTTTTATGGGTTTTTGCAAACAAAAATTGAAATGCAAAAACTAAAATTAAAATCAAAATCTAAAAACCAAAAACTGAAATTCAAAAACTAAAAACTAAAAACCAAAATCTATCTACCATTCATACCCGTTATAATATACAATGTATTTTGTATTATACTTTAGAAGAGTTATAACGCGTCTCTCCTTGAAAAATCTTTATTGATATCATTTCATAATATTAATTTATTGTTCAAAGTAATGCCAGCTCAATCTTATAATAAACCATGTTCTATAAATATTTTTGCAAAAAGACCTCTTGAATTATTATTTTTTGTAAAATTAGGCTCTTAAATTTTTGTGTTTAGCCTATTATTTTTGTAGAAAAAATATGGGCCTTGTACATTTGTACCAATGGAACACTCGTAAAACCGGCACTTGTTCTAAAAATTGGTATTTTTATAAGATTTACAGAGACAAATAAAACAATCCTGAGTAGCCTACAAATTTTATTTCACCATAAAGACGTAAAATACAGAAGATTGTGATGTAGCTTCATTCATAAAACAATATAAACAATATAATTCTATAGGAAGACGAGGTTGTTCAAAAGTCTTTGCTTTGAACTTTTCTTAAATAAATTATCCCTATTCACTATTCCCACAAACCCAATTGGATTATATCACCGACGCCGACAAAGTCATGCGACGACCTTTGACCAAAAACATCGGATACTAATAAAAGATTAAACGAAAACAAACGGCTCAATATAATTCCAAATTTTCCACGTTTCTGTATTGTATCAGCAATTTTTTATTTGTTTTTGTTTTCTGATAACTGTTATATCGAGTAAAGTATCAATACGCTAATGATGCATGGTTTAAGAAAATGACTTAATACACTCCTATATAGAGTATGTCTTTAAAATGTTGTGTAAAATGTAAAGGACTCTAAAGATTTCAGTCCCTAAAAAACAATGGAGTCATATGTTTATCACAATACAATAGCATCATTATAAAACCAACAAGTGAACAATTATAGTAATAATTAGTTGGTCATAATCTGATGGTAAGGAAAAATTACCACGTCCCTAACATTCTCCTTTTTGACTACTATAATTACGTTTTAATAGGTAAAGTAATTTACAATTAATAATACATGTTTGAAAATTCAAAAATGACAATTAATCAAATGTGCATTAAAGTCATCTAACTGAACCAAATTTCACCGTGCATGTGAATTTTCCCAATTCGACTTATTGCATTTTATTATAGGATCATCTCTAAACATATAAGTATCTTTTTCGTTATTCAACAATAATTAAAAAAAAAAAAAAAAAAAAAANNNAAAAAAAAATAAAAAAAAAAAAAAAAAAAAGACATGAAAACATATCTTCTTCGTGCGGTTATAAATAGATGGGATAAGTGAAAGAACAGATGATCACGAGACCCAAGAAAGATCCATTTTTTCCACAATGTTCACGACATCACCACGAGCATTTGTCTCTGTCCCTTTCTTCTTCCTCTTACTCTCTCTCCCTCTTTCAGCTTTCTCTCAATCTCCTCCTTCGAATTCTGTCTACAACTCATTCATCAAATGCTTCTCTGAGCAGACGAAACTCCCACAATCACAAATCACCGGCGAGGTCTTCTCTCAGAGTAACCCTTCTTTCTCCTCCGTCCTTCGTGCTTACATTCGCAATGCAAGATTCAACACTTCGTCTACTCCAAAACCCACAATCATTGTCACTCCTCGGTCCGAGAGCCACGTCAGCGCCGCCGTTCTCTGCTCTAAAACCCTAAATTTCCTTCTCAAAATCCGAAGCGGCGGCCACGATTACGATGGTCTCTCTTACATCTCCGATAAACCCTTTTTCATCCTCGACATGTCCAATATCCGTGACGTAACCGTCGATATCGCCGATCAATCGGCTTGGATCTCCGCCGGAGCAACTCTCGGAGAAGTTTATTACCGGATTTGGGAGAAAAGTAAGAGTCATGGATTTCCCGCCGGAGTTTGTCCGACGGTTGGTGTTGGTGGACATTTAAGCGGCGGTGGTTACGGTAATATGATAAGGAAATTCGGATTATCAGTTGATCAATTGATCGATGCCAAAATCGTCGACGTAAATGGTCGGATTTTAGACCGGAAATCGATGGGTGAGGATCTTTTCTGGGCAATATCCGGTGGAGGAGGAGGTAGCTACGGCGTCGTTTTGGGATACAAGATCAAGCTTGTTCCTGTACCACCGGTCGTTACGGTTTTCCGAGTGGAGCAGTATATGGATTCTGGAGCTGTGGATATGGTTCACAAATGGCAATCCGTAGGTCCTAAAACCGACCCGAACCTGTTTATGAGAATGTTGATTCAACCCGTGACGAGGAAGAAGGTGAAGACTGTGAGAGCTACTGTGGTTGCTCTGTTCTTAGGAAGAGCAACCGACGTCGTTTCGCTGCTTCAAAAGGAGCTTCCTGAATTGGGTCTAAAGACTGGGAATTGTACGGAAATGACTTGGTTTCAGTCTGCTTTATGGTGGGATAATCGTGTCAATGCAACTCAAATTGATCCTAAAGTGTTTCTGGATCGTAATCTCGATTCCTCGAGTTTTGGGAAGAGGAAATCAGATTATGTAGCGACTCCGATTCCGAAAAAGGGTATTGAGTCTCTGTTCAAGAAGATGATCGAATTGGGGAAAATCGGATTGGTTTTTAACCCGTATGGAGGGAAAGTGGCGGAGGTTCCGGTTGATGCGACGCCATTTCCACACAGGAAGAAGCTTTTCAAGATTCAGTACTCTGTGAACTGGAAAGAAAATTCTGCAACGCTAGAGAAGGGCTACTTAAATCAGGCTAAAGTGCTTCACAGTTTCATGACCGGTTTTGTGAGCAAGAACCCTAGAAGTGCTTACTTGAATTACAGAGATGTTGATATTGGTGTGAATGATCATGGTCCTAATAGTTACAAGGAAGGAGAAGTGTATGGAAGGATGTATTTCGGAGAGAATTTCGATCGATTAGTGAAGATTAAAACAGCTGTTGATCCAGGGAATTTCTTCAGGAATGAACAGAGTATACCTACCTTGCCAAGTAAGGCATAAATGATAGATTCTTATCATTTGATATAATAAACATTGGATTATTTTTAATGTAATGCTATAGTGAAGCAATACAGATGATATGATTTTGGATCTTGTATGCTGTATATTTGTGTAGTTTCTTTGTTCATGGAACTCTACAACAACCTTCTTGTTTCTTAATTATAATGATTATCTTAAAGCCTATATTGGATTGTGTACGAGAGAAGTAATATGTCAAGGTTCTGGTAAATATTGAATAGTGATTGTGGAAAATAGCTACCTGCTTTTATAACTTAAGGCGATAATTGTAGAAATTTGTGGGTTAGTATGGAGTAGTTCTTGTGTAATGTTGTTGACCTTTAGACTCTGGTTTGGTCGCAGCTGCAAGTGGAACGGTGGCGCCTGAGCCGGGGACGGCAAGACGGTGGTCACAAGCTAGAGGAGCCACCATAGTTGCGACGGTGGTCTTACATCTTATCTAGCTAAAATCTATGAGATTGCTTTGTGTTTTGTTTTGAAACGTTTGAGTGATGGTATCTATTCATAAGATGAACAGAGCATCACTTTTCTCAGATATGTCGAAGTTATCTGAAGTTGCAAGAGTTTTTAGACATTTGCATTAGACACAACATTCGATAAAGTGTTAAGTAAGTGGGTTGGTTTAGAGATGTTATCATCCAATTGACATATAAAATAGCGATGAGGATTTTGCCAAAAAAAATGAAGAACAATGTAGAGTTACTTCAAAATGTTTTAGATATTTACTACTTTTGGAGTAAGTATACCTTCAAACAATGTTATCCGTCTCTAGGAAGTTCAAGACATTCTTAGAACAAGGTAAATCAAATCCAGACATAGAAACCAATCAATTTGATTTGATTTCACCGTATAAAAACAATTAAGAAAACAATTTAATTTGATTACGTGATTTAATTATGGATCCTAATTGTTATGACCATTGACTAAATAAGTTGACATTGAAATTAAAAGTTACAGAAAAATTAACAACTCGAAATTCAGTAAATTTAAGTTGCGGTTATAAGTACAGCACAGAGAAGAATCAACGAATCCCCAAAAAGACAACAATGGTAGAAGCACAAACTTTTGTCGTCTTTACCATTTTTTTCTCTCTCATTTTCTCTTCATTCGCTGCACCTCCGTCGTCTGATTCCGTCTACGAATCCTTCATTCAATGTTTCTCCGACAAGACAAAATCCCCACAAACTCAAATCACTGACAATGTCTTTTCTCAGACAAACCCTTCTTACTCTTCTGTTCTCCGTGCTTACATTCGAAATGCGAGGTTCAACACTTCCTCTACTTCTAAACCCACAATCATTATCACTCCTCGCTCCGAGAGTGACGTCAGTGCCGCCGTTATCTGCTCAAAGCCTCTAAACTTCGTCTTTAAAATCCGAAGTGGAGGTCACGATTACGAAGGTCTCTCGTATATCTCCGATAAGCCCTTTTTCATCCTCGACATGTCGAATCTCCGTGATGTCTCCGTCGATATCGCCGATCAATCGGCCTGGATCTCCGCCGGAGCGATTCTCGGAGAGGTTTATTACAGAATTTGGGAGAAAAGCAAAATCCATGGATTTCCCGCCGGAGTTTGTCCAACAGTTGGTGTCGGTGGACATATAAGCGGCGCTGGATACGGTAATATGGTGAGAAAATTTGGTCTATCTGTGGATTATGTTGAGGACGCAAAGATAGTCGATGTTAATGGTCAGATTTTAGACCGGAAATCGATGGGTGAGGATCTTTTCTGGGCGATTTGCGGCGGAGGAGGAGCTAGTTTCGGTGTAGTTTTGGGATACAAGATTAAGCTTGTTCCTGTACCCGAAACCGTTACGGTTTTTCGGGTGGAGCAGTATATGGATTCTGGAGCTGTGGATATGGTTCACAAATGGCAATTCGTGGGTCCAAAAACTGATCCTAATCTTTTTATGAGGATGTTGATTCAACCCGTGACGAGGAAGAAAGTGAAGACTGTGAGAGCTTCTGTTGTTGCTCTATTTCTAGGGAAACCAGACGATGTCGTTTCGTTGGTTGCTAAGGAGTTTCCTAACTTGGGACTCAAGAAAGAGGATTGTATAGAGTTGACTTGGATTCAATCGGCTTTATGGTGGGATAATGATGTAAACGCTACTCAGACTGATCCTAAAGTGTTTCTAGACCGGAATCTCGATTCAGCTAGCTTTGGGAAGAGGAAATCGGATTATGTAGCAAGTGAAATTCCTAGAGATGGGATTGAGTCTCTGTTCAAAAAGATGATCGAGTTGGGCAAAATCGGGCTCGTTTTCAACCCGTATGGCGGGAAAATGGCGGAGGTTCCGGTTAATGCGACGCCGTTTCCACACCGAAACAAGCTTTTCAAGATTCAATACTCTGTGAACTGGAAAGAAAACTCTGCAACGCTAGAGAAGGGCTTCTTGAATCAGGCTAAAGTGCTTCACAGTTTCATGACTGAGTTTGTGAGCAAGAACCCTAGAAATGCTTACTTGAATTACAGAGATGTCGATATTGGTGTGAATGATCATGGCCCAAATAGTTACGAGGAAGGAGAGGTGTATGGAAGGAAGTATTTTGGAGAGAATTTCGATCGATTAGTGAAGATTAAAACCGCTGTTGATCCAGAAAATTTTTTCAGGAATGAACAGAGTATACCTACCTTGCCAAGCAAGGCACAATGAAAAATGATTTAGCTTCACTTTTTTAATAAATGAAAATTTAGGGATTAAACCTATAATGATTGGCGAAGGTGAATATAAAATTTATACAATTCGAAATATTGGTAGAATGTTATATTCTCGATTTCTTTTCATTTAGTTTTTCTTTTATAACAATTAAAACAAAAAAAATTGATCCAAATTCATCCTAAATTTTTTTAATCTATCTCTTGCAAAATGAGAAAGAATCGAACGCATCAATAACTCGATCATCTACCGAGTGAGAAAAATTCGGTTCTATTTTTTTTTTGTCAACAATGGATCACAATTGGCCGGCTCAATAGCCAAATTCTTAAATTAAAAGCTTAAAATGGATTGGTATGGAAATAAAATTGACATTCAAAACTGTTGGAATTACAAATTGCGACGGAAATTGTGGAAGTAATGGACAATGGACTTCGTAAGGAATATTAGTATTGACTAATTGACTTTAGACCAAATGAGTTGCAAATTGCGAAGAGAATGACAGTGGAGCCTCAGAACGGCTAAAGTAGGGATGAGCCGGAGGTGCCACCGTCTACGTCAGACTTGTGCCGATGGTCTTAAGTAAATCTTCTAGAATTTTAGACTGGATCGTTGACTTAAACCTGAAATTCAAACTTTGGGTTTCTTCTCGGTAGATTTGTGTATCAACTGCACGTTTTCAGGGATTTTCCTTTTCAGTTTTACAAATTAAAAAGTATTTTGGGGTTCTTTTATTATTTTTATATAATGCAAGTACAGAAACAAGTTTTATGGTTCCAGATTCCAAAGTGAAACAATAATGTTGCATTATTCAACAAAGATGGCTTAAGATAACAAATTATTAATCATTTTCTTAATATTTTATGAATCTTATAAACCACCTTGGACTGTAGACTATTGTATCTTGTAACTTGAAAGATGAAGATTAAACGAAAAAAAAAAGGCTGTTAGCAACCGAAAGATCGTTGTTAACCAAAATTAGCGAGTTTCTAGTATTATCGTGTATATATAACTAAAACTGTATATACACAATCAGGATAATAACGCAGTGTTTATCATATTTAGAGTTTTTGTCAAAGTATGAATTGAAAAGCAATCTTATAAATTTTCTAGTGGACGCATATGTATTCAAGATTGCAGTATTATAGATAAATATAGTTTAGACTCAAATTATTGACTTTTGAAGGGAGTCAATGACCGCTAAATCATTAAAGGCGTGGCATAATCCTCCGAGAGGCGTTTGTGATTCATACACTAGCAATTATAACAATACAAATAAATCACGCACTGAGCACTACTTTTCAAATAAGTGGTCCATTAATAAAGAGTTGAGTTTCAAACAAAATCATGATAACAGATTCGCATTATTTATATATTACCAAACCTCTGATAAGAAGAAGTAGTAAGTGAGATAAGTTTACGTCCTTAGGTGCAATAGTCTACCATTTTTCCCGTTTCGGTTAATTACTCTATAAAATACGTTATCCCGAGTCAAACATCCACCTCACTGGGTTGGAAATCTAGGCTGGAATGGAAAGTTATCACAATAACACCAAATTTCAATGTCCCTAAATTATTTTAAATTAATATTTGATAAATTTATAACCACTATAAAATATAAACTAATGAAAATTTATGGTCTTAAAATTAATCGAGGGTAACACCGAGGCCTACTATTGGTAGAGAACCAAATATATACTCAGATTTTAGAGTTTATAAACCCCACTTTATGATTGTGAAGGACTCCTCTAATTACGCTATTAGTTGATTCCAAGGATGAATCGTTAATTTTAGGTCTCTGAACTTCCAAATTTTGAGAAACTAGATTATTATGGATGATATTATAATAAATTAGGGAAGTATTAAGTGAAATTTGGTTATAGGATAGAAACCTCTTCTAAAATGGAATAACGGGTAAGGTTTGGCCATTGACCCAAGATGTCCAAGTCAAAGGATGAAAAGTGGACTATCCTCTTAACATTCACCACTTTTTATGGCAAATGGCTTTGAGATGTCCCACGGTTAAACAAAATTTAATCAATCAAGGAATCGTATGCAATTCAAGATATTCATGATGTAGAGAAGATGAGTAAACAATTAATCATACATTTTTTGAGTGTTCCTCAGTTCTTCAAATCTGAGCACTATCGAATATTCTTTCTGGAATAAGAGTATTTCCAAGTCCATCCGTATTTATTAATTTGGACTACTTTTATTGGAGATTACCATATTTAATGAAAATTGAATATTTTCAATGGATTCTCTGGAATATCAGAAAAGCAAGAAATAAATAAAGTTTTTGGTAATTTAAATAAATGGCTAACAAATACTTTTAAATTTAGGCTAATAAAACTAAGGAATTGGCCAATAGAATTTTTTTCGCACCTTCAAATGAACTTTAGGAGGCATTGGTTAAGCCCACTATAAGTGATATGAGTTTCTCTGGTGTTCAGTGTTTTGTTGATGCTCCTAGAAAAACTCTTATTACTTCTCAGGAATTGGCTGGTATTGCTTTTCATATTTTTGTGGAGGAGCGTCTATGGATGTGAGAGGAGTCCTCATGTACTTATCACCTTTGCAAACTAAATTTGAAGAGCTCTTTTGGGTCCTGAAGACTCTTCTCGCCTTGGAGATTCAAGATGTACAGTATGCCACTAATTGTGCTGAGATCCTGAAAATGGTGACTGCCATATATGATTGGTCAGCCTTTTCGAATTACTTGGAAAAATTTGTCAAACTCAAAAGACATTTTTCTTCCTTTTCGTTTTATCAGATTCCAATAATTCTCAATACAAAGGTGGATTACTTAGGTAGAAGTGTTTATAATTTATCTAGAAATTTTGTAAACAATATGCCTCTTTCTTGGATTGAAAAGTTAACATAAACTATAAATTGAAAAAATTCTTTTTTAGTTTATCGATTTTATAAATTTAATGAAAGATAAGAGTTTTTTTAATGAAAGTTTGACTGTAATAACAAAATACTACTAGATAACAAAACAAAAAAAAAACTAATAAATCAATGGTAATAATAAAGTGCCAAAATAATTGACTGAATCGAAATTTGAATATAAATGAGAAAGACCTATAGACCGAACTCTTCTCAGATAATTACATGTTCTAACTAATAATTTAGACATCTAGAATTTGACTACCCTCTACTCTATATAACCTATTTCAAAGTTGTACAAATAAGTTTGGCTATAAATGAGTTCTGTTAGACAATAGAAACTTAAAAATGTAGGCTCAAAAATCTACCATTATTGTGGTGTTAGACAGCCTGGTCAATAATGGAAAAATATAATAAACAAAGATTCCTTTTTTTATTAGTGTATTTGGTCGTTACTCTTACTCGCTTTTTTTGGAAATAGTACTCGGTTCGATTACTTTAATCTGCTTCACCCGGAAAGTGACTCTTAAGTTCTTTCCTTACAGATAAGAGATGTCTTCACCAGCCAATACACAACTTTAAAAACTTCTTATTCAATATAAGATTTATAAACTACTCATATCTTTTAATATATAGATGGCTATGGCACTATATTAAAAACACTTTTTGAAAGGTTGTTTCATCTTTTGATCTCTTTGTTCCTCTGCATATTTACCTAACAGGGTTAAAAAGTGTGCTTATCTTCGTAAATTGCTTTTATTCTATCTTGCTTTTTCTGTATATACTAGTTTTTACATTTGCTTCTAAATTTTGTTATATCAAACATTGCAAGAAGCAAAAAGTCTACATGGACACAAATGCTAAATTGATAAATACTTTTATTGATTAATTCACAGCTGGAAAATATCAATACAGACTAAGAACATACAGTTGATAAAGACACAGAAAATCAAACAGTAATTTGGATTGCAGATAAACAACAAACTATGCATGCGATATGGGCATGCTTTTATTGAATAAGATCGTAGCAACAACTATTAAAAGAGGGGTAAGCTTGTAGGGAAGCGAACCTGCATCCATTGCTTCTCATACGTAACCAAATGGCTCCAACCTAATTCCTCCAGCAAACCCAGTTTTAATTCATACAATTTCTTATTCGTTGTCTCGTTCTCGTTTTGGATCAACTCATCAAGCACCTGACAATCATTATCAATTAAATTTTTATAGTGATGTGAGTCAGTGATGATCATCACTTGCAGTTACTTTGTTGGTAAATACAAAGATAAGTTTGTGTTTACCTTCAATGCATTCCCGAGTCTTGAGAGACGTTTCTCTCTTAGAACAGTAAGAGTACCAAACTTAGATGATTTCATGTCTACCCATTTTGTCAGTTCTTTAAAATTCTCTTCGAATTTATCCTTCTCGCTCACTTCTTCCTCTTCTTCTTCTTTTTCTCCTTCTTCCTTCTCACCCTGCATACAAATGAGTCGTGTAATTTCCCAATTAAGCTTCATAAACGCTAACGACACTAATTTTTATTCTTATTCGCTATTAAGTAACATATAAGTGAGATTAATATTGGTTTTACCTTCAGATTCTCGAGTCTCGCCAGGGCTAAACCTTTCTGGTATAGTGCCTCTGCCAGTTGATCACGTGTCATTTCCATTTTTTTCTTTAATTTCTAGTAGGAAACATAACACAGTAGGGGTTATTATCAGAGTCGTAAATAAAGCAAGTAAATAGTAAGAATACTATCAAAGACTAGCTTCGTGAGACAACGCAATAAAAAATATCATACCTCTGCTTCCTCATCTTCTGGTTCATTTTTCTGTAGCAAAAATCTTGTTAACTCATCTACGTCAACACTGCATATTACTTCGTTTGCAGCATCTATAATCTGCAAGAACAGAACAAAAAAGACAGCTAATCAGCGTACATGTGTATCTCCCTGACCAACTACAGACGCTTGAGAGGTTTGTCAGAAGTAACTTAGAACTATTGAGACTATTGAGTGTTTTAAAATTGATGATTCTATTCAATTTATTATGGGAGAGATTAGTGCACAATTGAGTAAAACTCATTTGAAACTTTACCTCTTTGTGATGGTTAACTTTATCCCCAGCATCAGACCGAGAGAGTAAACCTTCCAAGATCTTAGCTAGTAATGGAGTATAGTTTGGGTATTCGGACTGCCAACGAACACAGCAAGTTAACCTTAAATGACACAATTTATTATTCAAACCTTCAGCTGGCTTACCTTGAGACAGGCACCCAACTTTCTCCATTCTGAACGCTCTTCTTCAGTTTCTTGTTTTAAGCTCCCAAGAAATTTGATCTTTGCGTCGCGAACCTGAAAAGGAAGTGCTTTAGTAAAACAGTTTCAAAACAGTGCCGAAAAGAGTGCCCCTCAAAAATCACCAAGAAGTGCTTGAATTAATTCAATTATGTATAAGAACATTCAAACATAAAGTTGAGCAATATTCAGTGTGGGATATGCTTCTGCAAATGATACCTCTTGGTCCAAGCGTTCTGATACAGACTTAGAGCAATTCGGAGCAGAAACTGTCTTCTTATCTTCTTCAGGCTATTGAATAAAGAAGAAACTAAATAAATGAAGTTCAGAAAAATTGGAATACAAGGAAAAAACTAGATCAAGCTAAAAACAACATATGAGCTCCTGTAAGCAGATTGTCCTGCATTACTGCATCAAGTATCACAAATGTGTACGATAACAGGAAAGTAAGAGAAGAAATGGTAACTTTTTCAAAAACCTTATTTGGCGGAACCACATATGAGATTGGATAAGATACAGGATTATCCTTTGGACTTTTTCCTTCTTTATCATCAACTGACAATTTTCCGTAAGAGATTTCTCCCACCAACACAGATCCTTGAGGAGTATTCTGCAGGGGAAATTAAAATTGTACATAAAGAGAGACATGCATCAGAGCATTAACTAGACTAGTTAACATTCAACCAAACCTTGGGTAGCTTATCCTTTGTTGGTGGACCCAGATAAAACGCTTCCTTCACCCTGCAGGGTGATACATGAGGTGAGAAGCACGTTCAAAGAACAACAAATGCGGCAGCCAGAAAATATTAAACTGTTAGGTGAGCCAGAAGAGTACCCTGGCATTAGAAGAGAGGACTTAAAGGCACCATTTCCTGTGATCGGACCATCTGGTTCAGAATGTAAATTCAGCCGAACCTCCTGCACACCAACAAAATATATGGAAAAAGATCAGCTCTTCATGACTTCTAATGTTGCATGAAAAGAAAAATATAAACATTAGAAAAACATCACCATCCAACTCCAACTTTGTTTCGTAAATATTTATTTCTCTAACAAATATTACATCTAGTTCTACAAAATAAAGTAAAAGGTATTCATAACTTTACCCCCACATTTCTTTCAACAAACAAAGTGAGTTGCTTCAGCTTTTCCAGCAGCTGCACATTTTCATGCCTGGTGAAAGCAATTATCTTTTAGAACAAAGGATTGAATACGTAAATATGAATGTGAAACAAAGTTGTCAACCATGAAAATATCTTTTACAGAAACTTGTCCACCAGTCAAATTAAAAAGATGGGTTCTGCCTGGAGATTATTATGTAGAAACTATACTCTTCAAGTTATAATACAAACCGCAACCATCAAAAATGTAGCACGGACCTCAGATACAGCTGAAGCTTATATTCTCCCTTGGGAAGTTTAGAAGACTCAGGATAAACATCACCCATTGCATATACACGCTGAAAAGATGTCGGATCAGCGTGTTAAAGGAAGAAAATGCTATGATGAAAAGTAAGAATAAACAAATTTGCTAGAAACAAAAGCAAAGAAAGCGTATTCACAGTACAGTACATAACCGAATTAGGTATTCATAAACTATATTAAATGCATCAGGTTTCTAATTGACAATGCCAATGATACATTACAAACTTATCTATACTTCTGCTACCCATCCCTTTAAGTGGCAGTCTGAAGAGTACCTTGTTGGCATCAGAGATCATATAAAACTGGGACTCAAATTTTGTGTCATATATGCGATTGTTCAATAACGGTATATATGGTTTCACTTCAGCTGCATCTTCTAACTTGAACTTGTAGCTACAGATATGAAAGGATAAAGATTACTGTTAAGAAACTGATAGAGAGATAGGCAGGCAATGACAGCAAGAACGCAGAAGCATAACCCACGTTAATGTCAATGCTAGTATCTGTTTGCCCGATAGTAATTTATCACGGCCAGTTGATAGAGTCTTGAGCTGTGCATCAACAGGCTGGTACGGAACTCGTATCTGCAAATTTTTTATATAAAACCATCTTTCAGAAGAAATTCTATGAGCAATTACAGGAAAAGGGGAAAATACTACACCATATACACCATACCTTGTTCAGAACAGCTACGGGAACAAGTTTTTCAGATGCTAATAATGCTTCAGCTTCAACTTTAATTGGTGCTTCACTTCCATCAAGTAACAATTCTTCTTTATCGACACCAATTCCATGGAATGCAATCTAAAGTACCACATATGACTTCTGTCAACTCACTTCTTACAAGTTACAATGAACCCAATATAGTTCGCAGGTGAGAGCGGACAGACATAGAACTTCACTGATAACATTAGTGTGACAACATAAAGACTGATCCAGATAAACTTTTATACTACATCAATCTGTATTTCATTGTAAGCGAGTGTGTTTATTGCTAAACCAGAGACGATATCTAACTAGAGAGAGGCTTAAATGGGCAAGGGAACCAAATAGCAAAAAGAAATGCAATACATTAACAAGAGCCGAAAGATAAAAATAGCATGTGAACTCAAAGGAATGTCAGGAAACGAGTAGGAAAAAGCGAGGAGATAACAGATCTAAGATAATAAGTAGAGCTTACCTGACACAGGATGATATAAAAGGAAACAAAACACAAGCATTCCTTATGAAAATTCTGTATAGCATGTAAAATTCACACATAATTCTCAGTACCTACCTCAAAGTCAACAATAGTCGGTTCACGACTTCCAAGCCCACTTGACCAGAATTGAGCTATAGCTAGTTCCATCGTTAGACCACTAACCACAGGAAACGCAAAGCTTTTAGAAGACGGGGATGCAAAACTTGGTGCGCTCTCCCATTTGATAGGCCTTCGCAATGGGCAAAGCTGCACATTGAAGAAGAATTAGTACCAACGGCATAAAGAATATTTAATCACCCTTAACGTGCCCTACCTGGAGCGTATCAATATAAAATCGTCGTGTAGTATCGAACCCCGAAGTCTGCATTGTCGCCTCAGCCCATGTTGCTCCATGCGGTACCTCAATATATCTCCGTTCAATGTGGCCTAACAGTTGGAATTATTGAGATAAAATATTTAAGTTAAAAAAATGGCTGCCACTTCAGAGGACTTGTTTGCTTTATAAATTACACAATATAAAGTCCACAATCGATAACCTGAGATGAAAGACATTTGTTGAAATGAAATAACTGGAGGTCGATTTTCCACAGTCGTGGGAATTATTATTGTTACTGGGACTCTGAAAAGAGGACCACGCTCTGGTGATTTGCAATCAATCCCGTAAACTTCAAAGTAATGTACACCTTCCTCAAGATTTGTGGGATCCACAACAACGCTGAAAAGAAACGATATAATTTTACAACAAAGGTAACATGGCACGGAAAAGCAAACATAACATAAGAAGCAAAATATAGGATTAGAAAACACTAACTTGAAGCTACGTCCATTATGAGTGAGAAGGAGATAGTCAGGAACCCGCACAACTCCTTCATCTGTGGAATGCAACTCAAGACATTCCTCAAAAGGAACAAGTTCCTTCAAATTACTTGCACCTTCATGGAACTTCGGATTAACTTGTACTGTCCACTGGAAAGTCAAAAGTACGCTTGTTTCACAAACAGACAGGAGATATAACAAAAGCCTGAGTGTAACATAGACTACACATCTTGTACGAGATTAAGTTTGCAAAGGAAAATTCTGATTCCATGACAGGGTATCCAAAGAATATAACATGACCTATTAAGATACCAATTTTTAATATTGAATATAAGTTAGCATGCATTTTTGCAGATTACTACGGACACTTCTCAGTGTACATATTCCTATGATACAGAACAGCTCACCTCAGTAGACTGTCTGCAGACACTAGCATCCCGTAGGTAGATGCCTCGTGATGTTGGAGCTGCGTTTATGGAGTTCATAAGCTTCTAAAAACAAAGGTATGCGTTTTATCCACAAAAAAACTCTTCGGAAACTCCCCCCCNAAAAAAACTCTTCGGAAACCCCCCCCCCCCCCAGAAAAAGCAGTTAGCCCATTGGATAAGTAGCTATACATAGATCAGATGCATTTGCAAAACATATAATGAGATTCAACAGATTCAGTTGTCCTGTTTATAAATAATTATAATAAGAATGTGGGAGAGGTTTCAGCAAGAAAATTTTCAATAAGCTTCTAGTTTGAAATCATAAAATAAAGTTCAGATATGCATGGATTGACCTTTATCTAATAAAACAACTTTACATACTTGTTTTTCCGGAGAGATTGACCTTTATCTGATAAAATACGCATGGACAGTCCTGAAACTTTTTTAAGTAGTCATATGCCCTGTCATAACAAAACAAATTAACTTACCATCTCAAATATGCTGCCAAACCAATTACAGAGTATAGACCTTACTTATCAACTTGCATAAGCCCTTGTCCAGTAGTTAGTTTATCTTCAGGTAGATCCCCTACAGGTGTAGATGTATTCTCGAGGGCCCTTCTCACACTGTACGGGCTAACTGGGATGCCCTCAGCCTGAAGAAGTATGAAAGAATGTCAGCGACAGAATAAAAAGAACAGCAAATGAAATAGATATCACCAAACAAAAATAATGTTGAAGAAGAAACCTTCATAGCACTTAGAAGTAACGCAATTGCTCCACAGGCAGAAGGAGATGCCATTGATGTTCCATTCATGAGCATGCGTCTTTGAAGTGTCCATGTAGGAACAGGAGCAACAGCCGCACCAGGTGCACTTATGCAGACACCAAGATCGCCATCAGATGTTGGCCCTCGGCTTGACCTATAATAGAACAATAACTATTTCATGCCAGCTGCAACTAGATATAGATAGAATCGAAAGAAAGGAAAAGGGTTAACATACCAAGTGTATTCAAGCCCCTCACTGGGAGGTTCCACCACTGAATGGGCACCAGCTGCCATTGCAGGAGAAACATATGCACCTACACCAATGATACTGGAAGTTGTACCACCTGGTGCTCCTACTGTTGTCAAAGCTGGACCACTGTTGCCCGCACTACTTACAAATATTAGCCGTCTCTTGTTCACAGCCTTAGAAAAAAAAAAACAGAAAATCAACAAACGCAAGATGAAAAACACAAAACAGAAGCTAATACGTGCCGCCAAAAAAAGACAAAAGGGTTTGAATGATACTTCAGTAACAAGATCAACAAAGCGCCCATAGTCTGGAAGTAATGCTGGCTCTCCATAACTCATGTTGACAAGATCACATTTATGCTGCATTTATTGTAGAAGTCAGCATATACACAAAAAAGAAACTTTAGACTTATTAACTTGTGTCAATGCTACGAGTTATAATAATCTACACCAATATATAATTCTTCCATACAAGATGATGTTGCAAAGTATGTCAAGAGAAATACAATTTGCTTTGTTCAAACATTAAAGTATGTTATTTTACGAAGTCACCAATGAAGGTAATTAAATTTCAGCTAAATGAATTATTACCTCCAGGGCAGCTATCAATGCCCGTGTCAAGCCAGTTCCGGTCTCCATTGAACCTAAGCGCGAATCTCCAATTTTGCAAGATATTATCTGTGCACCAGGTGCCACACCATTTAACAAATGCTCCTAACATACATATAGAAGGGGTGTTAATTGGTTGCAACAAATTATTAATCTAAATAATTATATAGATGCGCTGGTACCTCAGGGAAGTGTGCAGTAGCTATTCCAGCAACATGAGTGCCATGAGGAGAACTATCAGTTACAATGCTTAGGACCTTACCCTCATCATACACGTTAGCAACAAAGGAGCATGCATCTAGTCGACTAAACACGCCATACTTGCGCTCAATTCTGTTATATTAGATTGAGTTAAAAATATAACCAAAGCAAAATTGGTGAACAAATTATGCTCCCAAACAAAAAGAATATATGAAAGTTCAAACGAAATTGGTTATAGAAGGACGACTTGCCGGTAGTTAGTGAGGGGGGTGAAGTCTGCCAGCTTCCCGCTGTCTGGATCCTCTTCCAAACTCTGCGTATCAAGAGCAACCCTCCACAGTTCTCCATCATACCATACAACAGCATCAATAACAGGCCCTTTGTCTTCATATCTCTACGGAAATACAATTGAGTATAGCACAAATTCAAGAACTCAGCAAACAAGAATGCAGAAATAAAATTACCAACGGACAGTCTCTAAACTTACATCAGCTTGTTTTTTAAGGAAATCAACTTTACTTTGGAGGTCTTCACGGGTCTTCTTCAATTTCGCATCTTCCACCTTGCTGTGCTTCTGGAGGGAAAAATGGAATTTGAAAAATAATAGAATTAAAAAGCGCTGTATAACTCACTACATCCACAATAAAGCAAACCACATTCGGCATCTCCATAGCACCTGATCAAAATCATACAGGTTCTTTACTGCCTTTGCGATTTCTTCCTGATTCTTTTCATCCCAGATTTTCCTTCTCTCTTTCTGTGTGACAGCCAAAAATAATTCTTAGACAATGGGACTAGATACGTAAATCTGGTGTAAGATCTATGAGTAGATGAAAGCGGTCCAATAGCCAAAATATCACAAGTCTAGCCACTACCTTCACACGAGAAGTTAAGTCATCTGTAAATAGCTCGTAAACCAACTTGCAGCCTACACGCCACTCTCCAGTGGGGTTTTTCCAAGAAGAATTGACAACCAAAGGTACCCCTGCATCAAATTTGTTTAGACAAAAGGATTTGGCGGAGGGTGATATGACAAATGTCTTTCAAAGCTAGACTATGGACAAGCAACATGAGAAAGAACATTATCATGAGGAAACTTTCACATCTCTACCTATCTAAACCAAATCACCCACCTGATGCTCCACGAATATGACCATGTTCATTGGCTTTAACCACTGTGGACGTATCTATATCGCCACTTCCAGTGCTGAATGATTAAAAGAACGATATTACCAGGTCAACGTCACTCGAAGAAACAAACACCAGATGAAAAATTCACGTAAATCACAAGTATACCAGTCAATGACGTCAAGAACCTTCGGTTTTCCATCAGATGTGACATGCAAGCCAGCAGCAGAAGGATCAAAACCAGAATCTCGAAAAAAGAAAAAAAAAAAAAGTTTCATTTGATTAGTTCTTCAATGAAAAAATTTACTCAGAGTTAAAAGCCGAACCAGAAAAACGTCTTCGAAACCAAACAATTGATTTCGTATATGATCCAGTAAGTACTAATGATTACTAGTATAATCCAAGCGACAAGAATTCTACTAAAAGAAAAGAAAAAGGGAGAAAACAAAAACGAAAAAAAGTAGTACCAAAGATAGCGATAACGACACCACGACCGTCGAAGTCAGGATGAGCTTCGAGGAAGCGATCAGCACGGATTTCTTTCTTAGGCATGAGAGAAGCAAGGAAAGTAGATTCGTTGAGCTTGAAATTAGCTACAGAAGCATTATCAGCAAGGCCACCACCAACGGTAGAGCCACCTCCTCCGCCACAACCGACGCGAGAAGCCGTAAGAGACTCAGAAGAAGAACAAGGCATCGCCGAGAAACCACTCCGTCTTAATCGGATTGCACGAGAGCGAGAGCAGGTGCGTCTGAAGTAATTGAGTCTCCGATGAAGAAGCGGAGAAATAATGAAATCGCGAGGAAGTGAGAGTGAGGTAGAAGAAAGAGAAGCCCAATAAGAAAAAGACGACGGGCCTTTGATTAACGCGCCGTGAACCTGCAGCTGCAGACTCAGATCCATCTTCGGGATGCGTGTTTAGTTAATTCTTATAAGGGTATTTTGGTAATTTAGTAGCTGAGTCGCTACACAGAAGAATCGTACGACTCGTGAGAGAAAGGCCTTTGATAAATTATGTCAATGGAGTTGTGTGCCTTACTCTCACTGGTGGCTTGGCTTTGCTCTATCCAGATAACGATTTTATTTTGGATTCAATTTTATTAATTACAAAGTTTGAATCGTTTTCAATACTTTAAATTGGACATAAGTCCAATACAATATAACTTGAATTTCATTCTATTGCTTCTTGGGTTTTTGCTCCATTGTTATCGTCTTTAGCTTATTTGTGTTATTTTTCTTGAATTTTGAAAAGTGAGACTGATAAAAGTTAATCGAAAATTGATCACTAGTCAGATTTGTGACCCATGCTTGGATAAATGGCATACAATTGAATTGATAGTTACCTTATGATTACATTTACAAAAAATTTACTCGAATCTCATATATTTGACAGTTTTTTACTCTTTTCTTTCGTACATGTTTTTTTATCAATATTGGACCACAACTAGTCAGCATATTAGCCAAGTTCCTACATAATACAGGCGGCAGGACTTGATCTCTTGTCGTGCAAGTGCGTCTGCCTTTAGTGGATTTACCACTTGCCACTACGTTAAAGGCCACTTGCTTCTTCCGTACATTTTGAATCCCTTCTTTCTTATTTTTCTTTCTCCTACATGATCAAACCAATATCAAAAAATATTTCACAAAATTGCTTTGCATTCTCCTCTTGTGATCAACCATGTTTCTACAACTATTCAACTAGGAGCAGACATATTCACCAAGTTATTGTTACAAAACAGCTTCTACATCGAGTTTGCAAAGAGGTATAAGAATTCAAGATCCAAACTCGTCACCAACACAAGCCCACAAAGAAATCAAAAGCCGCAACGGTAACTACAAGCTAGCAATACAGAGTGTACGAAATGAGTGTTCTGATGTGCTCAGTCCTCATACCAACTTGTCATGGCCTTGCTTATAGTCCTTTCTTATTGTTAGTCTCTCACTGAAAACTCCTACACGATTAAATTGAATTATTTGAGGACTTGCTTTCACTTATATGCTTGTAAATTGAATTTCTTCTTCTTCTCCTACACGAATAAATCAATAACAAATATAATATGACAAAGTTAGGCATGTTACTTAATTTAAAATCTGTTTTATTTTGTTGCATGGTATTTTAGGGCAGTTGGGACTAATTGAAATGGATAAGCTGTGGTAGTCATGTTATGTGAATACATCTGAAGAAGTAAATGATCTTGGTTATAGCATTTGTATTATTACTCGTCTTTTGATTTTTATCAGCCAAATAATTAAAGTTAAGCACGTTGAAACATTATAAGATATGCGTTTTGATATCTCCCAACAATTCTTGTTACTTTATATTCTTGCTTGTGGCCTTTTAGTAGTAATAGCAGTCCTCCGTTTCATCTAGATGTCTTTGTTTCCATGTTTTTTATCCTTTGACATGAAACCAACCAATTAATAGGTTATACCTTGTGTATTACGGGATAGTTTTCATTCAATGGAATATTCAACATTCTTATTCAAAAATTTGTTTATAGTTTGGTTAAGATAGATAATTGATAAACCACCTGTAAAAAAACTCGATTTCCATATAATACTAATCAGTATTATGTTATTGGTTATTCGTTATGTTATATATGACCAAAGAAGTACGATCAGGATTAGGTGTTTGTGGACCCTAATCATTCATTCAATATATCAACAAATTGATTGACTTTCAAAAAAGCGATAAGGTTGACTCGTTTTCTAGTAATGCTGCCGATGCCGTACAGTTGACGTCACGTCTGACGACGTTAACGCTTAATCTCTTTCTCTATAGAGCAATAAAAACACGTTATGGAAGAACAATTGACACTTGACCCCCCAAAAAAACGACGTAATTCAAAGACTTTTTATTTGTTTTCTTTCTTTTGCTTAAAATTCGAGAGTATATGGAACGTTTACTTTTTTCAGTTTTGTTTTGTTTCATATTAGCAGTTTAAATATCTAACTAGACCCGCTTATGTATAATGCTTACAAGTTTTATACAAGGAAAATTAGTTATTTAATTAATATTTTGGAATATATATATATACACCGTTTGCGTAGGTTTTGAGCTTAAGCCAGCTAGATTATCAATCTAAAAGATATGTTCACTCTATCAAAAAGATTACCCCAAAAAAAAAAAAATGTTGTGGAGTACTAGCTAGTCCTGTTTTATAAAGTTAGATAATTTATATAAATTATCTATCCCAAAATAATTTAATTTTATTAATTACATATTAATTGTTTATTTGGTGAATTACTCTATAATATAAAACATAAAATGTTATAAAAATTAAGGCAGAAAATATATTTATGAATCAATTTCCAAAAAAGTAAAATATATTATAATTACGTTTTCAAAACTGTAAGAATTAACATGAAAAGAAAGTTATCTTTATAAACTTATATATTTTTCACAAAGTCAACTATATCTCAGACTGTATAACATTTATCTCCATAAAATTATCTTCCGTTTCATAAATAGATTTTATAGATGAACAAAGATCTCCAACCACACAATAAATACAAACCACCAAATCATTAGTCAAAAGAAGACAAATTTACTTAAAATGCATAATACTGTAACGATGGATAACACCAAACCATTTAAAGGAATCTTCTTAAAACGCATATTTTCATCCCTTTTTTTTTGAATCTCGTTCTTTAATTATGTTACCTTTTTCTAACGATGGTGATGTTTAGCAAAATTATTTTCAATGAAGTAATAATTATCTCCACGTTTGGAAATAGCGATATTTGTTTGAACGCGTATATGGTTATGCGTTGTGTATGACTATTCAACATAAATAGCGATATCTGTTTTTGACTCTAAGTTAGCGTCTTTGTTTTAGCTACTTGTCAAAAATAATGACGTTAATTTATTATATGGTCAAATATAAATATGAATATCGAAATTCTATATAACCTCCTCACCTTGTCTTCTCTGCAACTCATTCAACATAGATCAAAAACTATTTAAGCCAGACAAAATCAGGAAGACTACTTACTTCTTCTTCTTCTTCTTTGTCTGAGACTTCAAACACAAGAAACCCAAAAAACATAAGATATGAGAGAGCTTGCTCTGTCTCTTTTTCTAATTCTCTTCTTAGTTAAATGTGTCAATTCTGTTTGTTCTGTTCCGACAAAGGAACAGTTTCAAAGTTGCTTGTCCGCAAATCACCTCAATTTAATCTTCAGAAACCCAACAAATCTCACTCATCACACACCAGATTCTCGAGTCCTCACCGACTTTTCAAAATCTTCATCTCCAAAGTCAAGTTTCCTCAACTTAAATTTCACCAGCCTGAAGCCGATTTTGATCCTCAAACCGAATTCCGAATCCGAAATCAAAAAATCAATTCTATGCAGCAGAAAACTTGGAGTACAGGTAAGAACCATGAGTGGTGGTCATGACTACGAAGGTCTCTCTTACCTCTCACAATCACCTTTCATAGTCGTCGACCTCGTTAACCTCAGATCGATCAATATCAACCTCACAGAAGAAACCGCTTGGGTCCAATCCGGGGCAACACTCGGTGAACTCTATTACAAAATCGCCAAAACCAGCAAGGTCCATGCCTTCTCTGCAGGGATATGTCCGAGTGTTGGTGTTGGTGGACATGTTAGCGGTGGAGGCTTCGGTACAATAATGAGAAAATACGGTTTAGCGTCTGATAACGTCCTGGACATTCGTATGATGGACGTAAACGGGACAATTCGAGACCGGAAAGCGATGGGAGAGGATTTGTTTTGGGCACTAAGAGGAGGTGGAGGTGCGAGTTTTGGAGTTGTCTTGTCGTGGAAGCTAAAGCTTGCTAGGGTTCCTGAGAAGGTAACTTGTTTCATAAGTCAACATAAGATGGGACCCAGCATGAACAAGCTTGTTCATCGATGGCAATCCATAGGAGCAGATCTAGACGAAGATTTATTCATGAGAGTCATAATTGACAACAGTATAGAAGGAAATCAAAGAGAAGTGAAATCTACATTTCAAACTCTGTTTCTTGGTGGAATCGATAGATTGATTCCTTTGTTGAACCAGAAGTTTCCGGAACTCGGATTACGAGCTCAAGATTGCTCGGAAATGAGCTGGATCGAGTCGATTATGTTCTTCAATTGGAGAACAGGACAACCGTTAGAGATCTTGCTAGACAGATCCCTAAGATTCGAGGATCAGTTTTTCAAAGCAAAATCAGATTTTGTGCAAACTCCACTTCCTGAAAACGTTTTCAAAGAAGTAACCAAGAGGTTTCTCGAGAAAGAAACTCCATTGATGATCTTAGAGCCATTGGGTGCAAAAATCAACCAGATTTCAGAAACAGCGTCACCATATCCACACAGGAAAGGGAATCTGTATAATATACAGTATATGGTGAAATGGAAAGTGAATGAGGTCGAGGAGATGAACAAACATGTTAGGTGGATGAGATCACTTTACGATTTCATGAGTCCATATGTTTCTAAATCACCGAGAGGAGCTTATTTGAATTACAAAGATCTTGATTTAGGCATGACCACTGGGAACAACACGAGTTTCGAAGATGCCAGGAAATGGGGTGAGAGATATTACAAAGGTAACTTCAAGAGACTGGCTTTGGTTAAAGGCAAGGTTGATCCAACGAATTTCTTCAGGAACGAACAGAGCATACCTCCTCTGTTTTGATTTCTCAATACAAAATCAGAACTAGCAGATGATTATTCTTTCTAAGCAACTTTGTCTTTCTAAGTGTAAAAGTAACTGTCTTCTCAGTACATCCGTTCAATAATAGTCTATTCAAAAATTCAAATTGATTCGAAAGTAAACCGATTTTGATCTATTTTTTTAAGAACAAACCTTAACTAAAACCAAAAAAAAAAAAGGAATGATAAAATTTTACATGCTTTAAGTTGTTCAAACACCAGATCCTGAATGATATATTTGATTTCTAGAATTTGCAAACAAAAAAAACTGAAAACGGGGTTAGCACACCACTAGATTTGTTCAAATATGGTGAATAAATCGAATACAAGTACAACAACGGTAGTTAGACAGTCATTGTATCACCTGATGACACAGAGTACGGAAGATCAGTGAGTTTTAACAAAACTCTGAATATGGTAAACAGAAATCCTGTTTAGTTCTTCTTCTCGGCAGCCTTTATACCAGGAAATGTTCCAAAGACTTTGTCCCAGAGAGATGAAGTGATTCCATATCCTTTGTTTTGAATTCTGAAGTGATGATTCAGGTGGTATTTCTGTATATTGTTTATCAAACGTTATCCGAAATTCAGAGAAATAAAGTTGAATGCCAACCCAAAAAAAACGAGTTTCAGAGATTGGTTTTCTTACCTTCAGATGCCTAAAGGTTGGTTCTTTAGGTTGACCATGGTGTAGATAGTAATGAGTACAATCATACATTACATAGCCAAACAATATGCCTCCAAGCATAGCCGGAGCTGTAGCAGGAGTAGCTAAGAGATGGAGAAGCTTCCATAGCTAACAACACGAAAAGAAGAACATCGATAAATGTTACCGTTTTGAAAAAAAGAATGAATGAAAAAGATTTCAAAGTTGGATCAAGCATTGATATACTTACTGGTACCAAGAGAATAGCTGTTGCGGTAGGAGGGAAAACAAGACGAAGGCCGTCTTGTGGGTGCTTGTGATGGCATCCATGAAGAAGATAGTGCGCAGTGTTTGCCCTAAAGGTATAAAAAAGGGTTTAAAATAAAAACAGAATCAGCTTCGTGATGAAACTCGGATGTTTATGTTGCAAAAACATGGATATTAAACTAACCAGTAACTCTTGGTTTTGATATGGAAAAGGAAACGATGAAGTGTGTACTCAAGCAGTGTCCACGTGAGTACGCCAAAGGCAACTATTATACCGATCTGGGGAAATGTAAGTCCCCTACTTGCCGATATTGAAAGAACGTAGCAAACAAATGGCAGCCAAATTGTTGGGATTGCCCACCAAACCGTGCGAGTCAAGAACTGCTCAAATTTCACACAAAAAAAGAAGATGTAATCGAAACATAGAAGACAACATATGAAAATAGATCTCAAAAGGAAGAGTTGTTACCTCCCAAAAGTCACTTTCGAAAAAACGAGGACCTTCTACGCATACAATAGGTTGATGAATCCATTCCTGATATTCTTCCCCAAGATGACCAACCTGATTAAGACATGAGTTTCTTTATGTTAGTAAATAGATGGATCACCTGAAAGGGTATGCGGAAAAGAAGTGGTTGAATGCATCACCTGAAAGACAAGTGGCTTGTTCAAATCGACTGTGAAGCGTTCTGCGACCATCTTTGCCACTTTATGAGATTGATTGCTGCAGAAAGAAAAAAATACATGATCTTACTGATGCAATGAGCCAATTTATAAACTCTTGTTGATTGAAAATCAAAAATCTTAAATGCATACGTATCTATAAAGAAATATAAGCTTTTCTACAAGGTTCTAGGATAAAGCATCGAAGTACTGTTGAGAATAAACATGGAAATTGAATGTCATCAAAGGTGAACCAATAAACAAGATTATAATTTAAGAAATTGATGAACTACTTCAAAAAAGAATTTCTAAGATGTCAGCAAACCGAACAATAAGCATTCCAATCAGATTGATCACAAATCAGTTAAAAGATAAATCCTAGATGGTACCAATTACTTCTCATATAACACTGCATTCATTTAATTACATATAACAAACAGAAAAAANAAAAAAAAAAAAAAAAAAAAAAAAAAAAAAAAAAAACAATCGGCAAAACCTTCATCTAACAAGAGCAAATGTCATAAATCTGATAATTGAACATTAACAAAATTTGAGGCCTAAACCAGGTGTTACTCATCATCCAAAATGAAAATTCCCAGAAACTCGATTGCTTAAATGAAATCCAAGATAGAAACTACATTTATCATTTACGATTTGGGAAAAATAAATCTAGAAGCTCGATTTGCAGAAAGGTTACACAAAGAAGAAGTCTCATCTGAGTCAATGATCTAAGAAAAGCTTATGTAATTGCAAGAGTCTCTTCCTTACCTAAAGACACAGCTAATCAATGAAGAAACCTTGACAATGTGATGAAGAACAAAAATTTCAGAAGGATTTAGTTTAATCAAAACCTCGTTTCCTCAGAAATCACGAGGAAAATCAAGAAATCAACAAAAGGAGATGAAAATCTCAATATAGATAAAGAAGACTAAACGGAGAAAAAGACCAGCATTCTTCGCAATTCAAATCCCGAAATTATCGCAAGAACATAAAAAGGAGAGAAACGATCTAAATCGAGGGAGAGAAAATGAAAGAGAATCTGAGAGAAGAAAATGGGAAGAAAATGATGAAAATGCGAATAAGACCGGAGGATTTACCTTAGAGGAAAAACAAGCCCCTCTCTCTCTCTCTCTCTCTCTCTCTCTGCGTAAGAGACTCGCTTGAAGGGAACCAACAAAACAGCACTCTCTGTCACACAACAATGGGTTAATGCTTCGCTTGTTACTTGATAATGTTTGGCCCACGTTTTCTTTTCTTTNTGCTTCGCTTTTTTCTTGATAATGTTTGGCCCACGTTTTTTTTTTTTTTTTTTATTTTTTTCCAGCCAATCTATATAAA
Source organism: Lepidium africanum (assembly GCA_900406405.1). Lineage (NCBI taxonomy): Eukaryota > Viridiplantae > Streptophyta > Magnoliopsida > Brassicales > Brassicaceae > Lepidium > Lepidium africanum. The sequence continues at coordinate 22,973 of OVAX01001229.1, read as the reverse complement.
TATTTGGTTTTTTTTTTTTTTTCCGAAATAGAAAAAACTTCATTACAGAGGAAACAAGAGGATGCAGATCCATACAAAGTTCCATTGACAAAAGATAAATAAAATCAATCTAAACCAAACCGGATTAGATGATATCAGACCAAAAGACTCGAGATTAGACCAAACATTACTAAACAAAAGTAAAAGACTCAGACAGAAAACATAGCAGAGACTAAAACACAAGAAGTAGCAGAGGCTTGAGGTGCAAGGTACTAAAAGGATCGTGGTGCCTTATGGGATGACTCGCCTTCATAATCTGGATAGTGCTTCCTTTTCGTCTCACGGTTAATGAAAACCTGGACCTCTTGTTGAGCAGCGAAGGTTGCGAGATCGAGCTCAAAAGAAGCAGAGAAATTTTCAAAGTCTGAATTGTTGAGAGCTATGTCTCTTATAGTGTCAAAGAGAGAGGAAAGACCATCCACACGATTTGATGTAGCTTGAGACAAGAAGGTTGCATTCCTTACCTTCGTAGCCATTGGAGCTTCATCATCGCCGTTTGACTGAAACTCCATTTGTGAGTGTGAGGCAGAGGAATCATCTTGGTTCTGTGTGTTGGTTGGTGGAGAAACCAAATAATCTCAAGGAAGAGGAACATAAGAACAGACACTCACATCATGTGTGAGTTTCTGACAATTCAACCAAAAATTAGTCACATCTTCATAGTGAAGAAAATGCAAAGCCTTTCTTCATTTTGAAAGCGCACGGGTTTGAAGAACTTGAGTCTCTTGAACGGGTTTATGTTCACGTGAGCTCTGATCAAGGAGGATCTAGTGAATGAGTCACCACGCACATCTACTTCCAGGACTTCGCCAAGAGATTTGGCTATGAGTCGAATGATCATCGGAGAAGCATACTGCAGCGGGAGATCGTGGATCTGAATCCAAATAGGGATTGTTGATAAGAAACCCCGCGGTTCTGAAGCTTCCCAACGTTGGAGCAAAACTAACCAGCCATTGTAAGTTATCGGTTGCCTTCGAAGAACAGAAACAAGATCTGTTTTAGAGGAGAAAATGAATTGGATAAAGTTATGATCAATGATACGACCATAGACTCTTGTATCCATCGGCCAATGATGAGGAAGATCGTGAGCCATGTCCACAAGATTCTGCTATGTGTAGTTAATTGGACGAGCCACCAAGGTGAAACGACTCATTTCCACCGTAGAGAAATAGGCGTAGTTTGGAATGTAAATGTCATTATCCTTTCAACCCATGTGGAACTGAGCTATAGCAGACCAAAAGTTGTGAGTCATTTTTGTGGAGTTGGATTTGTTTTGCAGCAGAAAGGTGAAGAACTTCAATATAAAACCAGGGACTTCGAGTAGAATCATCATTACAAAGTGACACTTGTGGTGAGGCGTGAAACTAAAAGGTGGAGCTTAAAACTGGCCAATGCATGTCAAGAGAATGTCAGAATCGCCGCCTAAAATCCGAGCTTCAATCTTCTAAGAGATTTGGAAATATTATGTCGAGTAATTGGATTGGTTCATGAGGGAGAAGCTAACACATGGAGGAAAAATTAGGAGGATGAGTGTTGTTCTGTATAAAACAAGTAATGATGAAGCTATTGGTTTAGGTTGAGAGGATGAAAGAGAAGGTGATGGCGTGAGTAAAACAGAGCACGATTTAGATATTCTAGAAACCTAGGAGGAGTAGGGGTTAAGGGAATATGTAGATAGTGAATGGGCCAAATGATTGGGATTAAATGAGCTTAATTATAAAAGCCCATGATTATATTTATTGCTCATTAATAAATGTACGATGAGGCTTAATGAGTCCGAGAATAAAGTAGGTTAGTAGAGAAAAACATGAATAATTTTTGGTGAAAATTAAATGGCAAATATAAAAGAGAGATGAACTAGGGGTTAGTATTTGGGACAAGCCAAGAAGGAAGATCCTTACCTATATAGTCTTGAAAGCGGTTGTCTTTAATCACACTAAGAGCAATTCGATAAGCCCATGAGGTCTATTGACGTGAGGTTACTTGGAAGTCTATGTCTTTATTATTATTAAGAAAATCTCTGATGACGTCTAGTTGGTATTTGAAATGAGGCCATTGATTTGGAGTCGATATCGCCTGGATCATACTTTTGTCTTCCATCTTAATTAGAGCCGGATAGCATTTTAGGTCCTTGATACTTTGGAGAAGCCATAATAGACCTTGGAGTTCTACATGGAACTTAGAGCCCATATGGAATAAAGCGTGTCTAGCATGTAATATACTATTGTCCGACGTATTTTTGATGATCCAAGCCCCTCTGTGTAGAGATGAATATTTATTGTAAATAACTGACCACCATGCAATATATTTTGGATTTTCCCCTATGGAATTTTGTGTTCTGCTTTCTTTACTTCTTATACAAGGTAGACTGGTAAGGGACCTAACTTGCTGCTTAAGCCATAGTCTAGCCTCATTGATGCAATCGTTAATACCATTCCTTATGTCAGGAGTGGTATTTTGCAGGGTAATATTATTGCGATTTTTCCAAATATACTAGAGAACCCAGGGGAAAAGACTACGAATCTCTTCCAAGATATGACTATTCTTACTGTAGGTGATCAGGTGATTGAAATTAGTAGCAATTGAAGTGGGGTGGAAACCATGAACTGGTACTGGGAAATTTGATAATCTCCAAATCTGTCTAGCCGGATGGCAATGGAATAGCATATGATTAATAGTCTCTGGTTCGTTACTACATATGCGACAATTTGGTGAGGAAATTATCGACCTTTGTGCCAGCTATGAATTTACTGCAAGAGCTCCTGAAACTGCTTTCCACATGAAAATCTTAATTTTGTTTGGCGCCCGAATTTTCCATAATCTAGATTTAAGGACATCTTGATAATTCGGTGATGATGGTATCTCTAGGAAGCCAAAGTTGTTCAGGTTGTTACATAACCAATAACCATTCTTCACAGAATAACATCCTGATCTATTGAAACTCCAAATCCAATCATCATTAATATTCACATTAGGTATTATTGATGTTATATGTGGTATCTCCGCGTGATGAAAGGTGTCATGTAGGAAGTTCAAGTTCCAACCAGATGTAGATAAAAGGTCAGTCACCCTGAGATTAACATTAAAAATCGACTCACGACTAACTGGGGGCATGGGTTGTTGGTCCATAATCCAATTTGTAGTCCAAACATAAGTGTCCAGGCCATTTCCAATTTGTCTGATTAAACCTTTAGCCAAAAGCCATCTGCCTTTTTGAATATTCTGCCACCCGTACGAAGGTCTATATCCTAAGGAACTATTCAGAAAGTCGGTAGTACTATAGTAAATAGACTTGTAAACTCTAGCAAATAATGATGTTGGATGATGTATAAGTCGCCAGGCTTGTTTAGCTAATAAAGTAGTATTAAAGTTCTCAAAGTCACGAAAACCCAAGCCTCCTTTATCTTTCGCTCTGCACATTTGTTTCCAGGCCACCCAAGGGATTTTGTGACTATCCGAGTTATTATCCCACCAGTAAGATCTAGCAATACTCGTAAGTTTCCTGCATTGCATTTTCGTTAGTTGGAAACAAGACATCGTATAAATGGGTAACAAGATGGCAACCGTTTTCAGCATAATTTCTTTTCCTCCTGTAGATAGGGTTTTAGAAAACCATGTAGTAGTTTTCTGTTTTAGTATTTTAGTTTATCTATAGTAAATTGAAAGATCTGAGTTTTAGAGCCCTTAAACGAGTCCGAAAGTCCTAAGTATTTCTCCATACTGTCTTCTGAGTGGATATTCAAGATGTCTTGAATTTGATCCTGAGTGGTATTATTGATGTGGCCAAAGGTGATGACAGATTTGTCAAAATTTATAAGTTAACCTGAAACGCTTGAGTAGTCAAGTAGACAATCTTTTAAGGCCATAGCCTCTTGAACCGTAGATTTACATACAAAGAGGTTGTCGTCAGCATATAACAGATGATTAATTGTAGGACCATTATTGGGAAATTTAAAACCTGATAATGTTTCTTGTGAGGCAAGGAAGTTCATTCTACTAATCAAAGCTTCCGTACAAAGGATATATAGGTATGGAGAGATTGGATCGCCTTGCCATATTCCTCGTTGAGGTTGGATGAGACCATGCGCTTGTCTGTTTATGACGACTGAATATGTGACCAAAGTGACACATCGCATTATTAAAGCCATCCATTTTCTAGCAAAACCTAGTTGATCTAACACATGTTTAAGAAAACTCCATTCTAAGTGGTCATACGCTTTAGAAATATCTGTCTTAACCAGCATGAAATCTGATTTGTTGTTACGATTAGTTGTGATGTGATGGATTAGTTCATGTGCTATCATAATATTGTCCGTGATGAGTTTCCCCGGGGTAAAGGCACCTTGGGTATCCGAGATAATTTTGGATAAGAAGGGCTATAAGTGCTTAGTGATGATCTTTGAGACAATTTTGTACGTCATGGAGCAAAGGCTGATTGGTCTGAATTCCTTCATGTGGACTTGAGACTCAGTTTTTGGGATAAGGCTGGGGTATGTATAGTTCCATTCTGCAGGTAGTTCTCCTGTTCGAAAAACCTCTTGTATTTCTGATATGAGCTGTGGGGCAAGTATAGCCCAGTAAATTCTAAAAAACCAACCAGTTATACCATCAAGACCTGGTGCACTATCTGTTCTGATACTAAAAGCCGCTTCTCTCATTTCATTGTGTGAAACCGAGGCCATTAAAACCTTATTCATGTTATCATTAATATTTGGTGTGATGTGACAAGTTAAATTGGTAATGTTCTCATGATTAGAAGATTGGAATAAATCATGGAAATATTTAGCGGCGATGGATCCTTTCGAACCTTCTAGGAAATGAATGTGACCTAACGCATCTTGAAGCCATTGTATATTATTTCTCTTCCTTTGTTTGTTTCCACTGTTATGGAAGAATTTAGTATTTGCATCTCCATCCCGCAACCATTTTTCTCTCGATTTCTGTTTCCAGAATCCCTCTTCTGCACAAACTTGATGAAGAAGTTTTGCTTTTGTCAGCTGAATTTTCTCAAAGTGAGGGGATGTTTTGGTAGCTCCGCCTGTAATTGTCTTTTTAGGTTGTCTATGTGTAATGAAGCATTAGCTTGTTTCTTTCTCTTCCAGGTACTGATTCTTTTCCGGCAATCTTTAAGTCTATCATAAATCAGTGCATTGGGAGTCAAGTTCCAACTTCTAGAAATAATATCTGAGAAATCTTTATTATGTATCCACCTTTTGTCAAAAAAAAAGCGCTTTGAAAAGGAGTATGTTTCCGCTGCAAAAGATGTATGAATCTGTCTATGATCAAAACCCAGAATATCCATGTATATGGTAACAGTCTTAGGAAATTTGCGCCACAAGTCTGTGTTACCAAAACCTTTGTCCAAGCGTAATTGTACCCAATAGCTATTTCTACGCCCCATCCATGAGAAAGAAAGACCTACTCTGTTGAATTCTTTCATGTCATATTCATCAAGAATAGTACGAAAAGGTAAAGTGGTGCGGGCAGGACAATCTGGCCCGCCCAACTTCTCCGTGTTATCTTGGATCTCATTAAAATCCTCTATAAGCATCCATGTTGAGCGTCTGGTATTACTTATTGTTCTTAGCTGGTTCCAGACTTGAATTTTGAGATATTGAACAGGATGTCCATATATAAAGGAAACAATGATCATATGTATTCCTATACGGAGCTGAGTGTCTAAAATATTCGCATTACCTTGCAGTACTTGAAGATCTTTCTTATTTTTCTAAAATATAGCTAAACCTCCACTCAAGCCATTCGAGTCTATTATATAAGAGTGTTGATAACCTAACCAACCTTGAACTGAAGTCACATAATCCTTATTATTCTTGGTTTCCATGAGGAATAAGTAGTCGGGAAATAAAGATTTCCTTATTTCCTTGAGACGTCGAACTGTCAGGGTATTCCTCAAACCCTGACAGTTCCAATTTAATATACTCATTGTGGATCGGGTGACTTAAGGATAGTCACCATACCCTCTTGTGCAGTTGACTTTTCTGATACTAGTGTATTATTTGTGAGTTCCATTACCTTACGCTTCTTTTTATAATTCTTTGTCGTTGTGGTTTCTTCTAAGTTCACTTTGGGTGAGGAAACTTGCATCAGTAAGGGGTTTGGAGGGAAGGTGATATGTTTAGACCTCTTACCCTGGTATTTGTGAATTAGTGGAGGATAGTGAACTCGAGGGTTTTTTCCCGTTGCTAAATCTATGTTTACTGTTGGTTCCATCACTTTGGAGTTACTTATGATAGATAACGATGCTTGATAATGATCCAGTTCAGGTAACTCCTTTACCATTATGATCTGGATTTTCGTTATCTTGATTCCATCGGGTTCTGAAGGAAATGTTGTGTTTGAAAGTTCTTTAGTTAGGTTGTTGTTGAAACCTGGAGGTGGTGAAAGGGAGGTAATTATTCTTGATGAACTGGCTTCTTTCTGTAGCGTATCAACTACAGGTAGTTCCGCGTCTATCTCCTCGATATTTGACTTTGGGTCATGAGAAGCCAACCATGGACAATGTTGCTTATCATGAGTAAGTCTATAGCAATAATGACAAGATTTCTTAACTTTCTCAAATTCAAAGGCGATCTTGATGACTTTGTTATCTGGTAAACAAAAAGCTCGTTGAAGCCGTAATGGACCATCTAAATCGTATAGAATTTTGACCCGTATGAATTCATGCAAGCTTGTCCGGTTTTCGTCATAATTAATTTCTAGGACTTCTCCGAGAGTACTTCCAACAACAGTGAAAAGATCTTTAGTGTTATGATGGATTGGTATATTAAATAGGCGTACCCAAATCAGAATCTTAGTAATCTTTTGATCCTCTTGCATGTCGTGTTTTTGAGTAACCGCGATACCCCAATCTGCATAATTCCATAGACTAAATCGTGTTATCGCCAAAAGAGATTCTTCAGATGGGAATCAGAATTGAAAATGGTCATGTGACATAACTGATCTGATGATCTTAGCATAGGTCCTCCACACTCGAGGCATAGTAAGCATCACTCGTGCCATATTCTGTTTCTTTGGATTTAGTAATCTTCCCAATAGAATGAAATTGTGTTCTTGCATGTTGGTATACTTACCATTAAGAGGCAAATCCACCGGTACTTCATCCTTTATGTTCATGGCTTTAATAGCATCATGTAATAGAGGAGTTTCCATAATTGCTGCCAAAGAGATCGGAACTTGTTTAAACTCCACTCCGATCTTCTAGCTCTCTCTTGTTTTGATATAATATTTATAATAGATGCTTTGATGATTTAATCAAATGAAAACTTACATGCAGACCCCGATCGTGTTGTAGATCAAGCTGGATTTCATTGGAAAGAAAAGGGGCTAAGGCAAAGAGGTGATCGGCGAGGGAGAAGCACTGAGCCTCTTTTTTTTTTTTTTTTTTAATATTTATGTTTAGAATGAAAATGTAGAGTAAGATTTGTGATCTTGGTGAGTTAAAGAAATCGAATAAGAAGAAGATGATAGTGAAGATCTGTTGAGATGGTGGAGACACCAAGGAAAACCGGCAACAAAATTTGTTCTGGTGGCTTTACTCTTACACTCTATCTGAGGAGAGAGAAGAGAGCTTTTAGAGAGTATCTTTTAAAGCAAAAAAAAAATTTGGTATTTTGAGGTAGCATATTTCATTTTTTTAGAATAATATATTCATTTGGTATTTTGAATTTTTTTATTTTTCCGACAGTATTTTTAACTCTGTTTTTTCTACGATATTTTGAACTTTGTTTATGATCAAATTAAAATAGTATTTGAAGATATTTTCCCTAAACATATTTTGTTTCTAATAATGAAAATACAGCAGATAGAAGAACAAAAAAAATTATAAAAATAAGAACAAAAGTGGTTATTTTGATTTAATTGTTGACATAAACAAAATTGTAGTAGTAAATTACAATAAGAAACGGTCATGATCACATGCATAGAAAGTTGCATGTAGTTCTACAGATTTTTTAAAGTAAATAAAATAATACATAGGCCGTGCTAAAATTTTATCAAAACATACAAAACACAAAAACACAATTATTTCCCAAAAATGAGATTTAATGTTTGCTTGTAATGTTGGCTCCGGTGATTGAAGAAGATGATGATTCTAGATGGATTTCAGACCTCAAGAACAAAGAAAGCGAAGAAAGAACAGAGACGAAGAAACAAGTCTTCTGAGCTAAAGCAAATTAGCTCACTATCTTTGTGCAAGATCCCAAGTGAGAATTTACTTAGAGCTTTTACTTTGTTGCTTAATCATCTTACACATGAAGATTAAGCCATTGTTACAGAGAAAATTAAAGAGAAAGATCGGAAAGATTTAGAGAGAAAAACCAAAGGAAAAGATTAGCTCTATGAAGACCATGAATCAAAAGGATCGATTCCATTCCAATTCCTTAACAACGTTATCCTCTATGTATCTCAACCTTATATGTGTCTCTCTTGTGTATCTATATGTATATATATACATGATTTGTTTATAAGTTTTATGAAACAAATAGATCCAATTAGTTGATCTTAAAAAAACATGGGCCTTTATGAAGTCAATTTAGCCCAATAGTTTTTGTTATCAAACCCAACAATCCCCCACTTGATTTCAAATACTTCGAAACTTCATTGATTATTGTTAAGACTTGAATCAATCTACTCTGTAACAACTGCGCATACTCAAACTGATACACAAGAACTTAAATTGTTAAGTGAGAACTTAATCAGATACATAAGAACTTAAACTGATATGTAAGAACTCAAACAATGATTTGTTCATTGCATTTATCAACGTTTACACAGTTTCTTCACTTAAGAAACTAAATCACAAGAGATTTAAATCTCACAAACATAAGTATGAATGTTTCATTACAATGAGTAATCATTCAATCAACTTATTAGCTTCAGACTTTATCCAAGTTTTCACTAACTTTTAAGTTTTATAAAACCTGCAAATGCAGTTTGGTAACATATATATATAGTTGAACTCAACATTTGAGTTTCATCAACTACTTACATTACCCTTAACAAGGGTTTAATGATTCCGTTTCACAGGTTGTTTCTAGAACCAATACTCTTCTCAGCTTTTTGGTCATTTGATCAGCTAGAATCCTTGAATCTGCTCAAACCTAACATATTTAAGTGATATAACTCTTATCACTTTATTCCAACTAATCATTCCAGAATAAGACCCTTTGTCTCTTCTATCTGTGACTCTATCAAGATCAGATTCATCCTTTGTTTGATCTTTAGAATACGATAAACAATCGTTTAGAGCAGTTTCATTACATGTAAGAGTCATCACACCTCTTTCCATACCCATAATATGTTTTTTTTTCAACTGAGACTTCTATTGTCTCTTTCACTGTCAGGACCGTAGGTCCACACAAAATAGTTAAGAGGATCCGCTGTATTCTTACCGGATCTGACATATGATAAGACTCCAGTTTCTAAAAGCCTTCAAATCACTTCGTGTATTTTCCTAACATGTCCTCTTTTACTTTTGAACATCTTGTTTTCACAACGCATGTTTCCATCAGTGTTTAACAAGCTACTCCTTAGATAAAGACCCTTTTCCTTTGTTTATGCAACATGATCGTTCACATGAGTTTACATAACTTCACACCTTCCAGAACGACACATTCATGTTGCTTCTATGAAGTTTTAATTCACATACTTAAAATTGTAAGCTTTCAAGCAAAGACCTTCTGTCTCATCTACTCTTCACATGATTTCCAAGATCAGCTACATCCCTTTGTTTGACCATTTGAACTAATTATCTAAACGAATAGAACAGTTGGTAAGGAGCCCAGAATGTAGTGAACTCAAATCATTTCAGTTCCATTTAGTTTGTTACGATTTCAAAGTGAGCCAACTCCTCAAGCATCAGTGAAATTCTCTTTTTATATTGCTTGAATCCCTCACTCAATCGTGTATATGTTTCAACTTCAAACATCATGATCATAAGAGACTTTACCTCTTCATAGATCATAATAAATGGAACCTTTCTCAATCCAGCAACAAAAGTTGCTTGAGAATCACATATCACTGATTCAATAATCATGAGTTTTCACTCATAGGAACATCATCAAGCATGTCTCAGCCACTAGTCTTCTGTCCTGCAAGCTCAAGAGCCACTAGCTCATATTCAATTGATGACCTTGCATTACAAGACAGTTTTCTTGACTTCCGAGCTATTGCTTTGCCACTTTACTTAACATATCAAAGAGGTCTTCTTCTTGACTCTCTTCCATTTTATACAAGTGTTTCAAAGAGATCATTTTCTTGACTCTTTTACACTTAAAGGTTGCAGTCTGATCTCCCTATAGCTCTGTTCAAAACCATTCATCCACACAACTTATAGTCAAAGGATTCAATAAATCCTTTCCAGACCATTCACATATAAGGGAGTTCACACCAACTTCGATCAAAGTCATTAATGACATTACGTCTCATCCTTATCAATAACAATATTTTTCAGAAACAAATCATTATTATATGCAGTTTCATTACCATTCTGAAATAAAACACATAAAAAAAACTCAATGATGTCTCATGATATCACGCTATCAACTTACATTAAAATTGACCACCATCAAGCCAATAGACACATCATCTCATTCAGCCAAAAAAATTCAACCCAAAACTAGACTCAATTCTAAGTTCTTTAACTATATTTAGATTTTGACTTACTTTTGTATCGAACCTTTCTAAACTATATTTAGATGATGACTTACTTGATTTTGCAGAATTAGAATTATCTATGAGAAGAAGATATCTTCAAACAATTCTGTATAACTTGACTCCTTGACATATCGTAATGTCTTTGAGCTTGAATCAAATGTTAAGCAACGATATGTTGCACTGCTTGCCACATATTCTCTTTTGTTCATGAAATTCCAGAATATATAGCCAGTTAAATACCAGCCTTTCATGTCTTTAAAACTCACACCAGAACTTTCTAAGCATGAATCGAAAAATAGGCAAGTCCCTGAACTTGTGTGAATCTGTGTGCTAAGATTCTGTCCAACGATCCATTTGCCTTAAATGCCTTCTCAAGATTTTGACTTTCATTAGATAGCTATGCAGCCCCGAAGAAAGTTAACAATCTCCAAGAATGATTAGGTATAATCGAATTATATTCATTACTAATTCTCTCTTCTCAAAAAATCTGTATTAACAGATTTAATGGATTCAACAATGATTTTTGGATCATCATTTTACACCCCCCACATTTGATTAAATCCAGCAAACATTAATATAGTACCATTGGTCAAATCTATACACTAGCTAGGAACGTAAAGCACCCTTCATGGTTACCGTAACAAGATCGTGTGAATCTTGTTCTCTTCCAAAAACTTGGAACCAGTTTCAAGATTCTCTTCTTCCTTCCTTAGAAGACATTTGACACATATCAAATACATGCACTTCATAACCGAGTCATCACAGAACTCCAACGTTCATCGGAGTTACTCCACCTGCTCACATATGCACTCGTAGCACAGTTCATTCTCACTTGATAATCTCTTTGTTTCTTCTTCTACTTAGAAACTTGAGATATACTTCTTAGAAAAACAAAGCCATTAACAAGTGAGTGTTTTTGATAATTAATTCATCTTCAGACTAACCCAAATGTTTAATACGTTGATTATCTCGCTTAATCTTCTTCACAAAGCCGAAGCACAATCACCATATTCTTCACCGTTCCGATTAGATACTAATTTGCTTAAGATTGTTGGCTCTGGTGATTAAAGATGATGATGATTCTAGATGGATCTAAGACATGAAGAACAAAGAAAACAAAGAATGAACAGAGACGAAGAAACAAGTCTTCTGAGCTTAAGCAAATTAGCTCACTATCTTTGTGCAAGATCTCAAGTGAGAATTTACTTAGAGCTTTTACTTTGTTGCTTAATCATCTTACACATGAAGATTAAACCATTGTTACAAAGAAAATGAAAGAGAAAGATTGGAAAGATTCAGAGAAAAAAACCGAAAGAAATGATTAACTTATGAATACCATGAATCAAAAGGGTCGATTCCGTTCCAATTCCTTAACAACCTTATCCTCTTTGTATCTCAATCTTATATGTCTCTCTTGTGTATCTATACGTGTATATATACACATGATTTGTTTCTAAGTCTTATGAAACAAATGGATCCGATTTGTTGATCTTAAAGATACATGGGCCTTTATGAAATCAATTTAGCCCAATAGTTTTTGTTATCAAACTTAACATGTAAAAGCATCAAAACGAACGAGTCATATAACTTTTAGCTAACCATGAAGTCATAAATAAAAGTACAAACTCTTCTTACACGTAATTCAAACCTAAGTACAATTACCACATATATATGTCCATCTGCATTTTTTTCTCGTGAAACAGTCTGTAATTCCATGTGATAAAGTATAAAATTTGGACTTGAGTTTATCGATCTATTCGATGTCAAAAAAATATGACTATAGATAATGAGTAAAGGTTCACTTGATAAACTATGCAATCAAAATATTCAAGACACATGTTATGTAGATTTGGCAGTGAATATATTATTGTTCAATATCAACAATATATATTTATAGCCTTTGTTATACAAATGGGGTCCATTTACACCCTTTACATCTGTTGGGAAACTCCTCAAGTATCCAACTCGCAAAGTCTTTGTATACATAAATTAATTGATAGGACCAAAAACCTTAATGGTAGACATGATAGAGCTATGCGGATTTTAATTATTTAAATAATAGTATACATTGTGCACTTTCATTTAAATTCAGAGATCAAGCAATCAATGCAACTCTTTCATATAACTACATTTAATTTAAATAATTTCAACAATATTTATTTGTCACATATAGGATTCCACATGTAATATGCAACCTTCTTAATTCAAACTCTAAATTTCTTGTTTTTTATATAAATTATGTTATATATATATATATAGCTTACTATTTTCTTTGTCACTTTCTTCTTTGGAATCCAAGAACAATAAGAAAAAATGCAACAAGTGCAAAAAACGGATTGGAAAAAAGTGTCTGTGAAAAGAAATGGACCATGTACAATAATGTACCATAACAGTTTGTGTCAATGCTTTTTTAATATCACTATCTAAGTTCAAATCCACATAATGCATCTTATTAGTTTATTACCAAAAATGCTAACGTACAAAACATGTTTAGCTTAAGACGTTTGTGCATAATTTGGAGAAGTGTACTGATCAAATGGTGTAATGCCATTGCTATTGTATTTCCAACTAGAATTCAGCTCCACATAATATTGTTAGTGGTTACTGGTTAACATAGTTGATTTAATTGTTGGAAAAAAATTCATATCCATAACCTAAATTATCTTAAATCACAACTAAAATGGAAATTCCCATTAAAATGTTAGAAGTTGACATTTAGCCTGAATCATATTTTTTTAATCGGTTTTAATACAATTAATATTATCAAAACGGTAAATTCCGTATAACGCTCTTACAAAATTACTCTGCTCATAGGATTCGTAATAATAAATTAAAATTCAATAAAAATATGGTCACGTCATGTTGTGTCTTCGTCAATATCGCCACCTATGCCAAAAGAAGTTAGTGCTTTATTTGGCCGACACAAAACTTATTGCTCTGCCTCTCATTACTAATCAGGTCTGGGCACAAAAACTAGATCCAAAAAATTGAACATAGACCCAACCTGAAAGAAAACTAGAATCTGAACCTGAAATACGTAAATAATTGAACGGATATAAAAATTTAAAACCTGAAGAACCGGATCCAAACCCAGATCCGAACCGAGAATTGAATGTATACCCAAAGACCCGATTATATAGTATTTTTTAATATTTTTAAATATTTTTACATATATTTTGAATATTTAGGTATTCAAAAGTATTTTTGGTATTTTAAGTATTTTTATAATATTTTAATGTATTTCTTTTGGTATTTTTAGCATTTTTTGGAATATTTTTTTAAGATTTCGACCTGAACCCAAATAAAACCAATCCGAAATTGAACCGAAATAATAGCAGATCCTATATCAATATAAATATTATAGTCTGAAAGAACCAAAACTGAAAAGACCCGATGATCTGGACCGACCTAAACGCCCAGGGCTGTTACTAACTATGACAATTCCTTTTCAATATGTAACATCATCACTTTGACTCTCTGATCAGTATATAATAAGAACAATATATTCTCTGTTATATAAAAGTTAACAAAAATTTACAGTTTCTTAAGCAAACAATTGTAGCTTCGAACTGCCAACAACTCAAATCCCTCTACCGTCACCACCGTCATTAATTAACGGCGATCCGTGGGGCCCCCACTTCCACAGACACAAAACACCAACAACAACAACAACAACAAAAAAAACCCAAAGCCAGATTTTTTTTATAGTTTGGTCTGGTCACAGACTGGTTTGAGATTTGGAGCAGAAAACTCTGAGAATCAGACAACATAAGAGTGTCAGACCAATCGCCAAGACTTTACCACCTAACAATCCAGTAAGAGCAATCACTATCAAAAACATCGCTTTCGTTAGATCCCCTTTTGATCCAGTTTCGTCTCCATAGCTCTCTAACAATGGCGGATTCGAACCTACATCATCTTTCTCAGAGACATCGCTTTCGATTCTCTCTTCTGAATACAAACTTGAAACTTCCGTTGCAGACCCTTCTTCTTCAACTTCAACTTCAACTTCCTCTTCTTTTTCTTTAATCTTCATCATTTTCTTCTTCTTCTTATAACTCCTCAACTTCTTCGGCACAATCTTCTTCACAATTTTCGATTTCAGCTTCGCGCTTTTACTTTTCTCAGTCTTAAACACAACGTCTCTTATCGTCTGTACTTCCTTCTCCTCACTCTTTGACGAATCCTCGCAATTCGATTGAGAAACAACTTGAATAATATCATCCTTTGCTTCTTCGATTATTTCGAAAGAGACCTTGCTTCTTCTTTCCTGTCTCGAAGATGACGATTCTTCTTCTTTAGACCGTTTTCCTATAAGCTTTCTGATCAACGAATTAAGCCGAATCTGCGCGTCGGGGCAGAGATTGAGGAGCGTGAAGACACGCGCCACCACGAGCTCGAGGAAGAGGAGAGCAAAAGCGGAGAGAGTGATACCAACGGCGAGCTTTTTCGTGCTCAAGGCGAGCACAGCCACCATGAAAACCTTAATCACGACCACCATCAAAACACATCCTCCTCCGCCGTGATTACTGCCGTTTCCTCCGTCGCCGATATGCTGATTCTCTTTAACAAAACTCACCGAAGTAAGATCATCATTAACCAAAGCTGGATCAAGCTTTTGGGGAAGCGACCTATGCCGTTGCAAAGACAAAGGAGGAGGAAGAGCAGGAGAAGGAGGAGAAGAAACTCGGCGTCGTGTTGGATTAGAATGACTCAAAGCGGTTTGAGTCTGAGTCGTGAGGGCCTTGTTGTTGTTGCTGCGTTTAGAAGGTGGTGGTTTTTTGAGACGATCGCGATTCTTAACAAAGAGATCAATAAGAGAAGTTGGGAATCCAGTTTCAACAACGAGAGATCCGCCATGTTTAGGGGATTGTTGAAGGTCCGTTACAAATCTAGAGATCCGACCTGATTTAGATTTCTTCCAAGGTAAAGGCATGACGAAGAAGAAGAAACGAAAAAAGAAATAGGAAAGAGACTAAATGTAATTAAATGTTATACCTCTCCGAAGAACCCCGAGAAAAGGGTTTGTCGAAGAGATAGAGAAGAAGATCTGTTTGGAAGATCAAAACCATTAATGAGACATTGAAGGAAGAAAGAAAATGTGAAGAAAAACACAATAATAAATGGACAAGGCTTTTCCTTCTTTGCGCAGAAAGTGAAGGCCAAATAGAGAGAGAAAGATATGATGAGGAAACCGCTTAAAACACATTTCAGGACGACGCGTGCCTTAACCAATTATTTATATTTTTTTTGTCCTTTTTTCTTATTATTTTCTTTTTTTGTTGCAAAGGTTTTACTATTTAAAACATGTACAAGTGTACTTGGTTCTTGTTTTCCTTTTCTTTTTGGTCTTTACTAGGTAATTGCTAAGATATAGCATTTTCAACAAAACCAAAAATAAAATTGAACCATAATTTTACATTTGAACCGAGACCAGCAAAAACTAGTGGTGAATGAGTCGCATTTTAACATCGGAAATCAAAATTTATTCTAAGATATACAATTTTTTTAATCTTATATAATAAAATGGGAGACAATATCATTTTAACCGTGTTCTAAACTATAGGATAAAATTAATCCGAATTTCATAATAACCCTTAAAAATAAGTTAAGATAGATTTTGTTACATATTTTTATACAAAAATTTAAAATTAATAAATTTTAATGGAAAAAACTCTAAAATATTTTAAATTTAATATAAAAAAATATATCGGTTATTGAACCGGTTTCTAGTATGGTTTAGATTTGATTTTCTGGATACATAGATTTAGGAAACATTCTATTATTTTGTTGAGTTTGGTTTATCTAATTTGATATTTTTTAATTTTGACGGATTCGGTTCATCTAATTTAGTTCGGTATAGATCGAGCTTGAGATCTCGTATTTTTATATAAAAATTCAAAATTAAAAAAGTAATAGAAAAACTCTAAAATGGTTCTTACTTTGGTCTCGATTCGGATTCGAATTAAGTTTTTCGGATACATATATTTATGACTCATTTGAGTATATTGTCGGGTTTAGTTCCTCTAATTTAGATTGATTTCGGTTTGGGTTTGGATTCAGTTTTTCGGATACATATATTTATGACTCATTTGGGTATATTATCGGGTTTGGTTCCTCTAATTTATATCAATTTCTATTTGGATTTCAGACCTCTAAAATAACATTTCGAAAACAATATTTTAAAATATCAATACGGGTCTAACAAACTAAATAAACACGGTTTAAAAAACTAATAAAAAAATCAAATCTCGCATTATAATGCATGTATTTTTAATCTACTATGTATTATAATCCTAGTCAACAATTAGATCAAGTGTCACTAATTTCTTAAATTTTATTTTTAATCTACTATTTATTATAATGAATAAGTTTAATTTATAATAGTTGAGTTATTAGTTGAATTATCTTAACCATCATATTAATATTTTTCTTTTTTTGTCAACATTGGATCGACAAGGTCCGATCTATAGCCTATAGTCCACCCCTAAAATTCCTTTTTTAAGCTACCATATTGAAGCGGGTAGGAATCGAACCCTGGTACCAAATCATTAGCTGGATCATCCTAACCACCAGATTGAGAGTAACTCGATAACCATCGTATTAATATTTTTTTACGTTTAATAAGATAGTTAAACAAATTAAAACTTCTTTATTTTAGATTAATTTATATTAATATGTAGAAATATTTTGATAATGTTTAATGACTATAACAATAAATCCAAAAATTTTATTCATTTATTTCAAGTACTTCTTTTACAAAAAGTAAGGGGGAAATTGGAAAGGGTTATCGCTGCTGTAGAATGATTTGAAAGCACTAAAACTAAGTCAATCATGACTTAGATTTTATTTTGACTTTCATTGCTATAGAAAGCAAATTTTCAATTAAGGAAAGTTTTCTAGCGGTAGAAAGCCAAAAACCTACCACAAAAATATATGAGCTCTACAAATAAAAAATTAATTAATAATATATCCCTAATTCAAATCTAATAGAAACGAGAGCCTTCAAAGAAAAACAATAATAATTAGATAAGTAAATCACACCAATAACATTCGTCCATCGTAGCTTATTTTAATATTTTTATTTTATTTAAATATAATATATATATATATTATAAATTTATTAATTAATTTGATTTAAATATTATATATTTATTGTAAAATCATTGTAAATATATTATTTCAAAATTAAAATATTATAAATATATATTATGAATTTACAATATATATAGATATTTATTACTTCATATATTTATAGTTTTATTTTAAATATTATTTATCTATGATAAATCTACATCATTTATGTTTAAAGTTTTACCAATCAAGATTTCATTTTCCAAAAATTAAAGCCACAAACCTACAACAGAAAAAATTTACAGCAAAAATACTGGTAGAAGTGGATCCGAGATCCTATTTCGGTCCACGAAAACAATTGACCAAATTCTAAGTTTCGTACTCAGCAAAGTTTATCAAAGTCTCAACTCAGACTTGAAGGAAAGAAATGAAATTTTTTCTATTCCGACATGGAAAATTTCCGAAATCTAGCAAGAATCTTCTAGATACGATCTTATCAAGAAACTTCTATGTTTTTTTTATCCAATTTACTTTGTAACCACCTCGATTGTCTATAAATAGAGGAACGGGTCCTTCAAACTGGGGATCCGCTTTTTGGAACAAGACATTAAGCAATATACTACACTCGGCAACTATCATTCTTCACAATACACTATTTATTCTCTAAACCCTCAAAAGAATCCTTGCCCAATCTTCACCCTTTTAATCAAAACAGTGGATTTAACTCCTTGTGCTAGACCCGGTTCGAACAGTTGGCGCGGTCTATAGGGAAGACATCAAAACAATTCTTTACACAGGAACAAAGAAGCGCATGTGGAGTAAAAGATGGTAGAAGACTAAGTAAGAGTCAGCTCACCCGAAAGGAGGAACCTCCAAGAAAACGTTGATCCGACTCTCGGATCATCCTTGAACTCTGTTCAAACTCAGGAGGAGAACAGAGAAAATTCTCAAGAAGTCGCTGCCCTCCCAGGTTCGCCGCACGAACCACTTTCAATCGAGAATTAGGTGTGCAACATGATAGCGCAATTTGAAGCTTTCAATCGAAGAAACTCAGAATGATTCGACAGAATGTAGTCTCTTCTAAATGAAAGTAGCCTCCCACCTACACAAAACAACATGCCAGACGGAGAAGTGTTGGCCAGCGTGAAAAGAAATCTGTTTGGAACAATTCTGAGTCCACAACCAAACAACGTGACTAGAATAGGACAAACTACAACACCAAGCGCATCAGGGCAACAAGTGCCAAATATAATGGACGCAGCAATTGTATACAAGATGATGGAGGACACATACGGTCCCATTTCCATCAAGCTACCAGCTCGGCACCAGAGATTGGGCGAATTTTAGCTCAAGCTCGAAACTCGCACTTTGCATCAAGGCTAAAAAGGGTCTCTGTAAATCAGGGACCAAGAATACGGTGCCTGACATACGATGGGACTACTGACCCAATCGAATTCATGAGTGCTTTGAACGTCATGATGAACGGGACCACCTACAATCCCGACCAGGAGGATGCAGGTTACTGCCAACTCTTCGTCGAGAATCAAACCGGTGATGCCCTAGTATGGTTTACCAAGTTACCAACTAGATCGATCGAGAGCTTCAATCAACTCGCCGAGTTATTCATGAAGCAATACGCCCTATTCGTCAACCAAGATACTTCTATAGTGGAGCTATGATCTTTGAAGCAAGGATTTGATGAGTCTCTAAAACCGTATTTTGGACGATTTAAGAAAATCTTGACTAAGACCAAAGTCAGCGACGACATGGCCATTGAGGCTTTAAGAACTGGAATGGTTACAGACGAGGCCTTGTGGAGAGATCTCTTTGAAAATTATCCTAGTACAATCTCGGATGCCCTATGCAGAGCAGCGAGGCATGCAGACTACGTGGAAGAAAAGCAAATCCTCGCCAGAACGCAAAAAATTCATCGGGACTCGGGAGGTAAAGAGTCGAAAGATGAATATCATGAGCCGAGACAACATAACTATAGAGGAAATACGATCTCGGCAACATCTTTCTAAGTCAGCGAAATGATAGCCTAGCTCGCAAAAAGTCGGTCAACAACACTTACAACCAAAGTGAATACTATGCCTTTCACAATAGGACTGGTCATTCCACTTTTAACTGCAAACAGTTACAAGAGCTACTGGCCGAGAAATTTATCAAAGGAGAGTTGAACCTTTCAGAAGAAGAAACTCAGAAGTTCAAGGCACAAAAGTGAAACAAAGCCGAGTTGCAAGAAACAACTTACAAAGCAGCAAACCAAGACAACAATGCCAAAGAAAAACCAAAGTGGCAAAAACAAAATGGAGAGACCAAAGAATCGGAATCCCTAAGAGTGGAGGTCAATGTATGGAGGATTATAATTTTGCGACGGCACTATAAGGTTAATTAAGAGGTATGAACAGACCGGTCGATTCGGAAGTTACATTCACCGCCAAGGATGTTGAAGGAGTAAGCTTCCCATATAACGACCTGCTAGTCGTCAAATTACGAGTAACTAACTGCGACGTATCTCGGATCCTCATTGATACAGGTAGTTGAGTAGATCTAATCTTTAAGGAGACATTGGATAAGATGGGTTTACCAGATGCACGACTCAAACTAGTGGAAAGAACGTTGAATGCATTCGATGGAAGCACGATAAATGCAATCAGAACTATCAAGTTAGTAGTCCGAGTTGCTAGAATTACTAGATGGATCAAGTTCTTGGTAGTAGATAAACCGCCAATTTACAATATGATACTTGGGACACCTTGGATCCATACAATGAAGGCAATTTCATCAAGTTACTATCAGTGTGTGAAAATCCCGACAAGCGAAGGAGTTTATACGCTTCGAGGAGATCAAAAGATGTCTCTGACATGCTTCATCGCCGAGTTAAAGTTACGAAACAAATCTTGCATGATCACTGCGACTATTAAAAGCAAAGCATTAACGAAGCCTCCCGCTTTAGAAAAACCAGACCAATATAGCGTTGAACTTATCAACATTGATCTCACAGACCCATCCAAATGCATAAGCATTAGGGTCAATCTGAGTAAGTCGATTCGAGACAAGTTGATCCAATTTCTGGATAAAAACGTGGCAACATTCGCATGGACGACTAAAGATATGCCTGGGATCAATCCGAAGATTACAAACCACAGATTAAACTTGATTCAACCTACAAGCCCATCAAGAAGAAGAGAAGAAACCTAGGACCAGAAAGAACAAAGGTTGTAATTGATGAAGTCAAAAAGCTAACTGAAGCCGGTTCAATTGTCGAAGTCCAATACCTGAAATGGTTAGCTAACTCGGTTATTGTTCCCAAGAAGAACAGAAAGCGGCAGGTATGTGTGGACTTCACCGACCCCAATAAAGCATGTCCAAAGGATAATTTCTCACTGTCGAATTTTGATATAATTGTTGAAGCAACCACCGAAAACGAACTCCTTTATTTCATGGACGTCTTTTCGGGGTATAATCAAATTCGGATGCACCCTAACAACATGGAGAAAACATCATTAATCACAAAACATGGAACTTACTACTATAGTGTCATGCCATTTGGTCTAAAGAATGCGAGAGCGAATTACCAGAGATTAATCAACAAGATGTTTGCCGATCAACTCGGACAAACAATGGAAATTTACATTGACGACATGCTTTCGAAGTCTCTTAAAGCTGAAGATCACGTCAAACATCTTGCACGATGTTTTCAAACACTAAATGAATATCAGATGAAGCTCAACCTGGTAAAGCGCACCTTTGGAGTAACCTCGGGAGAATTTCTTGGTTACATAGTCACTCAAAAGGGAATTGAAGAAAACCCAAAGCAGATTAAAGCAAACTAATAGCTACCTTCTCTCAAGAACAAAAGAGAGGTTCAAAGGCTAACTGGCCGAATAGCCGCCCTAAATCGGTTCATCTCACGCTTGACAGATAAGTGTCTCCTATTTTACAACTTATTGCGCAGAAATAAAGAGTTTAAGTGGGATGAGAAGTGTGAGAATGCTTTTTCTGAGTTAAAAGAGTATCTTTCAACCCTGCCGATTCTTGCAAAACCCAAAGATGGAGAACCTATGTACTTATACATTGCGGTGTCAACGTTGGCAGTGAGCAACATTCTAGTTTGAGACGATAGAGGAACTCAGAATCCAATTTTCTACATAAGTAAATCTTTGGACGGAGCAGAAACCAGATATCTGACTACTGAGAACTCACGTTAGCAGTGGTGACATCGGCAAGGAAGTTATAACCTTACTTCTAGTCTCACATTATCATCGTGTCACCCAACCACCCGCTAAGAACGATTCTACATAGTGCAAACTAGTCTGGAAGACTAACTAAGTGGGGCATCGAATTAAGCGAATATTATATCAAATTTAAAGGAAGAACAAGTGCAAAGTCTCAAGTACTGGCCGACTTTCTAATTAAACTGGCCCCCGACTTGGAATCCTTAAGATCAGACAATGATCTTCGGACTTGGACAATCTACGTTTGACAGATCATCTTCGCAACATTGGTTCGGGGATCGAGATCCAACTTGAAGTCCGACAGGAGAAATCTTGGAACAACCGTTCTGACTTGTATTTCCTGCATCCAATATTGAAGTGGAATATCACTACAAGAAAACACGCATTTAGCGACTGAATATTGTGACTGAACAATTCAGTCGCTAAATTTGAGACTGATTTGAGACTGATTTGCGACTAAAAAAAATCAGTTTGAAATCAGTCGCTAATTCGTGACTAAAAGCATTAGTTGCAAATCAGTCGCTAATTAGCGACTAATCTGCGACTGATATGTGACTGAAGGTATCAGTCACAGATCAGTCGCTAATTAGCGACTGATTTGCGACTGATTTGGGACGGTCCGATCAATCGCTAATTAGTCGCTAAAATCAATCGCAAAACAGTCGCTCTGTGTTAGGTAGACACGTTTTTGGTGTTTCTTACCTAAAAGTAACCGTAAATGTAGGGACTGATAGATTAGTCGCTAAAATCAGTCGCTAATCAGTCCCAAATTANCTAATCAGTCCCAAATTAGTGACAAACGAAATCTATATATAGATGAAAGTGCCCACCCATTTCACTCACACTACAAATTGGTGAGAAAAAAAAAACGGAAAAAAAAAAAATTCGAATCATCTATTCACTCGAGGATTCATGCCGCATTATTATGTATGGTATATGCATGGG
>OVAX01001228.1:18110-50339 GCA_900406405.1 Lepidium africanum | reverse complement strand
CATATATATATATATATATATATATATATATATATGATATGAGATAAATTAGATACCCCTAAGTTTTACTTTAAAAATATATGCCTGGACCAATGTTTCAAATTTAAACACAATGGCACGACCTGATTGAAACCATGGTTTATAATAATAAAAATGTTGGAGATAACTATGATTATCGACATATATTTGGATTAAAAAACAATATAAAACTCAATTATTATAGCGTGAGTGCTTACATGGTGAAGTTTAAGTTACATGCAAAAGTTAAGCCCGCCCTCATCACTTTGTCAATTGTCCTTAAAGTAAACTAAATCTATCTTCTTCTCTATCAAGATCTTCTATATATTGAGAGATTCACGACACCGATACATTAATTATTAAACCCAAAAAAAAGTCAACCAAAACCTCTTTGACCCACAAACACTTCTTGACTCTGTCATTGAGAAAAACCTAGAAAACCAATTTGATACATCATCTTGTAACAAGAAGAAATCATTAATGAAGAATCCGATAATGAAGACATGGAGAAAAATGAAATCTTTTGGGCATACAAGCTCTTCAACGACCAAGCCGTCGTTCACGAAGAGCAAGTCATGCCATGGCTCTTTTCGTTTGGAGGATGAATCAAAAGCAAAGTCGAAGAAAGAGTCATCACCATCACATGGGTTTTTCACGGTTTATGTTGGTCCAACGAAACAGAGAATTGTGGTTAAGACAAAACTTCTGAACCATCCTTTGTTCAAGAATTTGTTAGAAGACTCAGAGAATGAGTTTGGTTACATTCGTGATGGACCCATTGTTCTTCCTTGTGAGGTTGACTTCTTCTTCAAGGCTTTGGCAGATATGAAATCTGATCATGGTCATCATCATCATGATGATTATGATGATTATAATGATGATGGTTTCATTAATCCTCCAATTTGTGGATTCTTTAGTCCGTATAGGGATCCTTTGACCATGAGAAGGAACAGTTCTTACAAGCTTCTTCGATCTCCATCTTTCTTCAAGCTCAATAGATTTTGAAATATCATTTTCTTCTTTTTCTATATAATATATCTAAGTTCATATACCATATAGTTTGTTTGTTTGTTTGTTCTGTTTTGGGCTTGAGTGGAAATGTGAAAGGAAACCCTCTCACTTCTCCTGGATACAGTTAGCTTGAACTAGATTGATCTCGGCTTATATATTATATTTGACACATTGTTGTTACTGATATCTAATTTGTCTTAATATAATCTTTGATGTGTTATGTGTTTTGGTATTTATCTAATCTGTATCTTGATATATATACACATACATGTAAGAAGTTTGATTAGTGAGAATTTGATTTTTAGAGATAACAAAAACCACTTCTTTTTTTTTGGTCAAATAACTAGATCGATATGATCTATACATAGTTAACTATTTTCTAAACTTCAAATAGTATCATGTGGAGTTACACAATTATCTGAAGTTGAACTCTGATGGAAACTATTATAGATTTGAATATTTATCCATTTTACAAAATTGCTAATTTTTCTTAAAATAGATTTTTTTCTTCTTCCTAAGACTAAAAAAAGAAGATTTGGATTCAGGCGTCCACATCAAATTTAATTTTCTAGAACATAATTAACACTCTAATTAAGGTTGAGACCAATTTACCAGTAATTTCTCCGTTTAAAAATATGATTCGTTTACATATTTTTTAGATATATATATATATATATATATATAAAATATCGTTATACTTTTTCAATATAAACATAAATTAAATATTTGGCTATCTTTGTAAATATAGTTTTACTATTCGGAAAACCAAAGAAGACTTGTTTATGAAAGTAATATTTTATTAAGAATATATATGATAAAATTTTTTAACATGAGAATCTTTTTTTTCAAAGGACGCATATAACAGAAAAGGGTAGTTATTTCCTTAGATGATTCTAAAAGGCACGCACATACTTGAACTATTCAAATGAGTAAATGGTAAGCTTCAAATTATTTGTATTAGTATTTTATATGACGACATTAATTTGGTATCTATCCGATTGGAAATAGTATTATTATTTTTTTCCGTCAAAGAGGCGGCAGAGATTGTGGCTCATATGAAAAGTTGAAGATGATGTAATAGAACTAGGTGTGGATCATACCAACTTTGTCTTGAAGTACGTAATTGTTTTGTGTATTAATTTCTTAATTGCTTGCAACTTAGAGTGAATCATGCAACGAATATGACTCTTAATTTAGTTTTAGGAAGAAAAAAATATATTTATATGTTGTTTCCGTAAGATGGATTTGATTATTAAAAAATGTTCGTAAAGTTTGAAGAAATTTTTGGGCCTTGTGAAAGGGAGCTATATAGCCGGGAAGAGACCGATTTTCCTATCATGCCGAATGCTATACAAATTATAGAGCATTACATAAATATAATTTAAATGTCTATATATTCGAATAAACAATATAAACCTCGAACCGTGTACCAAAATTTTAGTTGATTGTTAATAATAAAGTAAAACTTCTATAAATTAATAATGTTGATACTTTGAAAAATTATTAATCTAGATAAGTATTAATTTATCCATAATTAATAATACTAATTTATAATATTTTTAGTTGTTAAAATTATTTTAAAAGGATTGAAAAAATTTTTAAATTAACTTTTTGAAAATTATAAATTTTGTAATTTATGATTAGTGACCTCAATTATTTTACTTCAACAGTTTATAATATCATCAAAAATTTGAAAACTTAAAGAAATATTGGTTATTCTTTTATGACATGTTATACTACAATATTATAATTTAAAATAGAAAACAAAAACTGTTTTATAGAGTTGAACTCTAAGAAAAAATTCATACTTTAATATATCAACTTATTTAAATATATATATATATATGTAAATTTAGATGACTATTAATTTATGATATTATTGGAACTATATTTTTACGTAGGGGTTTCAAATAATTATTATCTTATTAATTTATTAAATTTGATCAAATTTTATACTGCCCGATTTGGGATCAATTAATTTTATTATTTTACGTTATTAATTTATCGAATATTAATTTATGGAGGTTCTATTGTACTAGTCAATGGTTAACTACTTAGGTCTTGATTGGAAAAACTTTTTATAAAGCTTTAGCAGACAGGGGCATAAGCTGTAAATCTAAAAAATGTAAGCCTTGGTAAAATTTGTAAATTAATTGATTGAAATAACTGTGAGCTTTTTATACCAAAATTACTAGATTAGCATAAACATGGGCAATCAATTTACAAAATTAGACATGAAAAAAAAAGTAAAAAAACATAAAGTAATAGAAAAGATCACAAAAATTACGTACGATGAAACGTCTCTTGCTCGTGATTCGTCTCTAGCACTTACGATGATGCGTCTTCGTCGTCTCTTTGTTTATTGTCGACGAAGCTTTTCATGTTTTTTTATAGGTTTTAGATATTTCCTTTTTCTATTTGGATTTGATTTTTTAATCGAATCTTTAATCAATATAATTATAGAGTCTTCTATGCTCTTTATTATGCTTTGTTAAAATAAACTTGATTGGTAGATCTAGAGCATTACGCCCTATATTATACTTTACCAATCAAGCTCCTATTTTTAGGCTGTTAAATTGACATATATTATGATGTAGCCTAATTTTTGTTGTGTTGCCTTAATTATTAAAACAACGTTGTTTTGAACGTTTTAAGAAAAAAAAGAAATCGTTTAAAATTAGGGATGAGATATTAGGGTTGTCGATATGTTTTGTATTGTTTGCGAAAATCGAATTGAATTCTCTCTATAAATATTTGAATTGAACATTAAACAGAGTAATATTTGGTGAGCGAGGTGAAATGAGCTAAATTTGAAGAACTGTGAGCAAACGTAACTACAAGAAAATGGTCATATAGCCACTAATTTTTTGATGGCTATATTTTAATATCGGTTGCGAAATTCAATTTCGCAATCGTTAGCAACCATATTGATAATTGATGGTAGCTAAATAATGTTTGGTGGCGAGCAGTGGCTACTCGCAACAACACATTTTAGAGGCAAAAGAGCAAACAAAATTGCCACTATTTTATCAGTATCAATTAGCTATTCATGTAGCCACCCACAGATATAGCCATCAAAATACTAGTGGCTAAATTAAATTGGTCACTGTTAGCGACTAAAGAAGTGGTTGCTCTTAGTACTGATAGCCAATAAATTAACATTTGTAGCCATAGCCACTATTATTTCAGTGGCAAAACTTAATTTTTACTATAATACTAATTTGGTTTAATATTATTAATATAATATACATTTAAAAAATAATGATATGAATTAAAATTATTAAGATTATGAATTATAATAACATATTTATACATTTCTTATATACATAAAATAACTCATTAAAACATAAATTTTTATATCATCATGTAAGATTAGTAATTCTTTAAACCCCAAAACATATTTAACACATTCATATATTTAGTCTCATTATATAAGCAGCATGATAAAAGCTCATAAGAATATGAAATTACTAGAATAACATATAATTATATTATAAAATATAATATTAAAGTCATAATGTTTAAAAATAAAACATTGATTACTCAGAATCGTTTGAATCATAGTCTTTGGGTACATTCTCATCATCGTATTCGGGTTCGACCTCATCCTCATCTTCAGTTGAACCATAGTGCTCTTCCTCATCTTTAGTTTCTTCTGCAACGGTTTCACCATTATCAATATCCATATCGTCCTCCGAATCTGCTTCCACTCCAAGTTCTCTTACTTGAACAATACCACTAACCACCACATTATGATCATGTGTCTCTTTTTGCAAAGCTTGTTCGTCAACTAGTTTTGTAGTGTTGTCCCTACAACCACACAAAATGATCTTACTTGCAGCCTTAGTCGTAGATATGGTATGTAACACACTTGGTCAGCTTGTTCAGGAACAATAAAAGGATCATACTTCTCATACCTTCGCTTAGTACATATATCTACAATTCCATAAGTATTATGATGTATTCCACGGCCGTTCTAGTCACCAAGCCGGCAGTGGCGGCTAACATTTATTATAGCTACCAATATATATAGCAACCGTTTTGTAGTATCTAAAATAATATATTATTAAAATATTATAAATAGTTGGCTACGGTTATTTCAGTATCTAATCAGTGACTATTTAGCTATCGATTGTCCACTGATATTTTCAGTAGCTAATTAGCCACTGGTTTGTCACTGATTCGCTACTGAAATGCCATTAACATTTCGGTAACTAATTAGTGGTTAATCGGTTACAGTTTTTAGCCACCAACCAAATATTAGTGGCTAATTTAACATTTTTTAGACGTTAAGGTTAATGAGTGTAGCTTGATATTTAACAAAATGAATATAGTTAAATATTTTTTTTTGGTATTTTCATAAAAGGATTAAAGAGAATGTTAGATTCTTAAGGCGGAATGAGGTATGCCTTAATATTTATAGAAGGAGTTGAGCCAAAGCTATTTCATGGCATCACTTTTTTTTTTTTGTTCGCCTTTAATTGCAGAACATATATTTTAGATCATGCATTGTGGACGATGTATACATTTAAATTAGATTTATACACCACATTATAATTGTCTAGGAATTGACCCTTTTCCCCATAAAGCCTAAGCAAGTGTTTCAAGTAAAATTTAACGTTGGTCGAAATGAATTCAGTTTTAAGTCCATTAAAAATCTAGAAAGTGAATTACTCGATGGCTACACTGATGTTGGTACTGGGCTAATCGCAGGGCGAAAGCCCAACTACAACTTAGGCTCATGAGTTTGAGGTCCATATAGGGACGAAAGCAGCTTGCAACGGAAGGGAGGATTATGTCAAACTAGAAGATTTTGGAGGAGCTAGTCGAATGATTGTATAAGGAAATAGAATAAAAGACTTCAGAAAAAATCAAAGTCCACGCGACAGAATAAATAAATCTACGTCCAGATAAATAAATTTAGGGCCATCGGTAAAGTTGTAACTTTTAGTTTTTTGCTTTAAGATTGTGACGGTAAATTTTTTGGTTGTAAGTCTTTTTGCTATAGATTTTTTTTGCTGTAGAAATTTATATTTGTAAAGTTTATAAATTTTGGCCCTAGGTGCTTTCTACGGCCGAAAACATTTCATAAATAAAAAAATGACTTTCCATTCCAAAAATAAATTTAAAACATGATTAGTTCAATTTAAATACTGTGGAGAGATTTTTGTTATGCAGAACAACCAGAATTATTACCCATCACACTTTTAATGTCACATGCCAAAAAAGTATATTAAAATAATATATAAATTAATCATCACAAGCACATAATAAGTTAGACTATATTTCAAAATGTCAAAGCATTATTTAGTAAACAAGTTTGCCGTCAAAAACCATTATGTCATTTATTATCATACAAAAAATTAAATTTACGGTCACTTATAATAAATGTACCACTATTAATAAATGGACAATGGTGATAGATTTGTGCTGTTAGGTAAACTTATTATTGCAGCATTTACGTAAATAATTTTGTTTTCAAAAGAAAAGAAAAAAGAGAAAATAGTCAATTAAATAATGAACTTCCCGACAAAATATTGAATTTTATTGGTATACGGCTACAACTTATGGGAATCAACATAAGTGAATTATCAAATATGACTGCTGACATGTACTAAAAACTCGATTTATAAAACCTGTACATTTTGATTTGGTATACGGCTGCATCAGTCATGAACTTATATAGCCTACATGTATCTGAAATAGAATAACTGTAACATAGGTATGAAATTAAGTATCAGAAATCTGGAATTAAGCAACATTTTCATAATCTTCCTAATCTTTTTGTTCTCTCATATCTTCTTCATTGTCGTCTTTGATGAGAATGGCTATGGGATTTTGTTATCTCTCCACATTTCATCACCACTATTGTTACTTTCTTTCTCAGAAATTTCATTTACAATCTGTCCAAAATGTGTAGATAGAACCGCATATGCACGTTGTTCAACAGGTACAATCTTATTGTCATCTTCATCTTCGTATATTTCTTCGTCCAAATCGTCTTCTTGATGATTATCACCTACTTCTTCAAATTAGCAAATAAAACTTTTTAACAAGTGACAATTGATGATAGATAAGATAATAGATAAACTAGTCAGCATAGGTAAATAACTGACTATTAACCAAGTGGGCATCACAAGTTAATATTTAATATTTGCTAAACCTATACTCTTTAATCCTAACGACATCAACAACAACACTATGAATCTCGACACGAACAACAACACTAACAAAAATAATAATATCTGGATCTCGACATCGACAACAACACTAACAACAACACCATACGAATCACGAGATCAACAACAACAACACCATATGAATCCCGACAAGTGGATTTTTCTCTCACCTTCCGTTTGAAGAAATCCACTCAAGCTCATCAAACTCGTCAACCTCGTCATCTTCTAATTTGCTCGAACCTTTTCTTTTGCCTTTGTTCTTCATCTGGGCATCTCAATTTCAATCAATCTCTCTCTAACTCACGATTACTCAATCGATTTTTTCTATTTTGCTGAACAGAAATTGGAAATCTATTTTTTTCCAGACTCAACCGAGTCTTATTGAAACACGGTGTTTTGCATATATCATTAACAATAAATTAAAAAACAGAAAACGCCATTTAACAGAGTTTATATTTTGTTAAGGTTGACTTAATTCGGTATCTAATTGGCTAGATCAACTAAAAGTTGGTATTTTTTCGGTAAATCAAAAACTTCAGTATTTTTTCGGCAAAAATTCGAAAGTTTGGCTTTGATTGACTATTTTCTTAAAGAAAAAATGAAACTTTTGTATTAAACAATTTCCAAAATGTATCTGTTCGAACCGAGTCTAGCACAAAGAGCCAAATCCATGATTCTGATTAAAAGAGGGAAGATTGGGCAAAGATTCTTTGAGAGCTTTAGAGAAAAAGAAGTGTATTTTGAATAGGATGATTGCCGAGTACAATTTATTGCTTAATGAGTGTTAACCAAAAGCGGATCCCTTGTTTGAAGGACATGCTTTTCTATTTATAGACAATAGAGGCGGTTACAAAGTAGATTGAATAAAGAAAAATATACAAATTTCTAGATCGTATCTAGAAGATTCTTGCTTCATTTTTTGAAATTTTTCATGTCAGAATAGGAAAATTTCCATTTCTTTGTTTGCTGACGTGTCGTCCAACTTCCTTCAAGCTTCAGTGCGCTTCCGAGAAGGAATTCTTTCGAGTTGAGACTTCGATATACTTGCCGAGTTCAATACTTAGAATTTGTCCATTGTTTCCCGTGGACCGAAGTAAGATCTCAGATCCACCTCTGACCTCTTTGGCCAGCCTGATCCCTCCGATCAATGCCTCGTATTCTGCTTCGTTGTTTGATGCCGGAAACGCAAGTCGGAATGATTGCTCCAAGATTTCTCCTGTCAGACTTTCAAGTCACATTCTGATTCCCGAGCAATGTTGTGACGACGATCCATCAACGTAAATCTTCCAAGTTCGAAGAACTTTGTCTGACTCTAAATGTTCCAAGTCGGGGGCCTGCTCAATTAGAAAGTCAGCCAGTACTTGAGACTTTGCACTCATTCTTCCTTTAAACTCGATGTCGTATTCATTTAATTCGATGGCCCACTTAATCAGTCTTCCGGACTGGTTTAGACTATGTAGAAGCATTCGTAGTGGATGATTGGTCAACATAATGATAGTGTGAGACTGGAAATAAGGTCGTAACTTCCTTGCCGAGATCACTACTACTAACGCAAGTTTCTCTGTAGTCGGGTATCTGGTTTCGGCTCCGTCCAAAGACTTGCTCGTGTAGAAAATTGGGTGTTGAGTTCCTTTGTCGTCTCGAACTAACACGCTGCTCACTGCTAATGCTGATACTTTGATGTATAAGTATAGTGACCCTCCGTCTGCAGGTTTAGTAAGAATTGGTGGAGTTGACTCATTTAACTCTGGAAAAGGCATTCTCGCATTTCTCATTCCATTTGAATTCTTTGTTTCCCCGCAACAACTTGTAAAATAGGAGACACTTATCCGTTGAGCGCAAGATGAACCGATTTAAGGCGGCTATTCAGCCGGTCAGCCTTTGAATCTTTCTTTTGTTCTTCAGAGAAGGTAGGTCCTAGATTGCTTTAATCTGCTTTGGGTTTACTTCGATTCCCCTTTGAGTGACTATGCGGCCGAGAAATTCTCCTGAGGTTACTCCGAAGGTGCACTTTGCCGGATTGAGCTTCATCTGTTATTCGTTAAAGGTTTGAAAACAACATGTTAGATGTTCGACGTGATCTTCTGCTTTAAGAGACTTGACTAGCATGTCGTCAATGTAAACTTTCATTGTTTGTCCGAGTTAATCGGCAAACATCTTGTTGACCAATATCTGGTAAGTCACTCCAGCATTCTTTAAACTGAATTGCTTATAGCCGTAAGTTCCCCGTTCTGTGATGAACGAAGTTTTTTTCCATGTCGTCGAGGTGCATCCAAATTTAATTATATCCCTAGAAGGCGTCCTTAAATGAAAAGAGTTCATTTCCAGCAGCTGCTTTGATAATTCTGTCAATATTTGGCAGTGGGACACTATCTTTTGGACAGACTTTGTTGAGGTCGTTGAAGTCCACATATACTCACCACTTTCCGTTCTTCTTGGGAACAACTACCGGGTTAGCTAACCATTTTGGATTGGACTTCGACGATTGATCCTGCTTCAGTTAACTTTTTGACCTCGTCAATTATAGCCTTTGTTCTTTCTGACCCTAGCTTTCTTCGTTTCTGCTTGTAAGTCGGATCAACGTTCAATCTGTTGGTTGCAATCTTTGGATTGATTCCAGGTATTTCTTTAGCTTTCCACACGAGTCATTATGTTTTGTTCCAGAAGTTGGATCAACTTGTCTCAGATCGGCTTACTCAAGTTGACCCCAATGCTGACGCATTGAGACGGGTCTGTTAGGTCGATATTGACGAGTTCGACGCTAGATTGGTCTAGTTTTTCCGGAACGGGAGGTTCCGTCAATGCTTTGCTTTTCACAATCACCGTGATAATGCAGGATTTGTTCTGTAACTTTAACTCGGCGATAAAACATGTCTGAGACATCTTTTGATCTCCTCGAATCGTGTAAACTCCTTCGCTTGTCGGAATCTTCACACACTAATGGTAGCTTGACGGGATTGCTTTCATCGTATGAATCCAAAGTGTTCCAAGGATCATATTATAAATCGGCGGTTTATTTACTACCAAGAACTTGATCCATCGGGTAATTCCGGCAACTCAGACTACTAATTTGTAGTTCCGATTGCATTTATCGTGCTTCCATCGAATGCAGTCAGTGTTCTTTTCACTGGTTTGAGTTGGGCGTCTGATAAAGCCATCTTATCGAGCGTCTCCTTAAAGATTAGATCTACTAAGCTGCCTGTATCGATGAGAATCCAAGATACGTCGCCGTCGGCTACTCGTAATTTTATGACTAGCGGGTCGTTATGTGGGAAGCTTACTCCTTTAACATCCTTGGCGGTGAATGTAACTTCCAAGTCAACCGGTTCTAAGCTTTCTTCGACTGGATCAAGGTTGACTGCTGCTAGAACCTTCCGTTCGTACCTCTTGATCGATCTTATAGTGTCGTCACAGAATTGTAATCATCCCATGATGACATTGACCTCCACTCTTGGGGATTCTGATTCTTTGGTCTCCCCATCTTATATTTGCCATTTTGGTTTTTCTTTGACACTACCTTCTTGGCTTGCTGCTTTGTAAGTTGCTTCTCACAACTCGGCTTCTTTTCGTTTTTGTGCTTTGAAATTTTGAGTTTCTTCTTCTGAGATATTCAACTCTCCCTTGATGAACTTCTCGGCAAGTAGTTCTTGCAGCTATTTGCACTTCAAAGTGGAATGATCGGTCATATTATGAAAGGCAAAGTATTCACTTTGGTTGTAAGTGTTGTTGAACAGCTTCTTATGAGTTGAGATGTCAGTTTTTCCGAGTTGAAAAGTTGTCGCTGAGATTGCTTTTACTCTATAATTGTGTTGTCTCGACTCATGATATTCTTCTTTAAACTCCTTAGTTCCTGAGTCTCGATGAATTTCAGTGTTCTGGCGAGGATTTGCTTTTCCTCTATGTAATTTGCATGCCTTGCTGCTCTACAATGGGCATCCGAGATCATACTGGGCCGGTATACAAAAAGATCTCTTCTCAAGGCCTCATCCGTAATCATTCCGGTTCTTAGAGTCTCGATAGCCATGTTGTCACTGACTTTTGATTTAGTCAGGATTTCTTAAAGCATCTGAGATACGACTTCAGGGATTCGTCAAACCCTTGCTTCAAAGACCACAACTCCCCTGTAGAAGTATCTTGGTTAACGAATAGGGAGTATTGCTTCATGAACAACTCGACAAGTTGATTAAAGCTCTCGATCGATCTAGTTGGTAACTTGGTGAACCATACTCGAGCATCGACAGTTAGATTCTCGGTGAAGAGTTGGCAGTAAGCTGCGTCCTCCTGGTCGAGATTGTAAGTTGTCCCGTTCATCATGACGTTGAAAGTGCTCATGAATTCGATCGGACCAGTGGTTCCGTCGTATGTAGGACACCTTTTTCTTGGTCCCCGGTTTACTGAGACCCTTTTTAGTCTTGGCGCGAAGGGCGAGTTTCGAGCTTGAGCTAAAATTCACCCAATCTCTGGTGCCGAGCTGGTAGCTTAATGGAATTGAGACCGCATGCCCTCCATCATTCTGTATACAACTGTGGCGTCCATTATTGTCGGTGTTTGCTGTCCCGACGTGTTCAGTGTTGTAGTCTGCCCTGGTCCTGTCACGTTGGTTATAGACTCGGTACTGCTCCAAACAGATTTCTTTGGACGCTAGTCAATACTTCTCCATCTGGCCTGTTGTTTTTCGTAGACGGGACGTTACTCTCATTTAGATGAGACTCAATTCTGTCAAATATTTCTGAGTTTCTTCGATCAGAAGCCTCGAATTATGCTATCATGTTGCGCACCAAATTCTCGATCGAAAGTGGTTCTTGAGGAGGACCGGGGAGGACAGCAACTTCTTGAGAATTTTCTCGATTCTCCTTCTGAGTTTGAACAAAGTTCAAGGACGATCCGAGAGTTGGATCAGTGTTTTCTTGGAGGTTAAGGTCCCTCCTTTCAAGTGAGCTGATGGTTACTTCGTCTTCCACCATCCTTTGTTTCGCATGCACTTCTTGTTCTNTTCCACCATCCTTTGTTTCGCATGCACTTCTTGTTCTTGTGTAAAGAATTCCTTCGATGTCTTCCCCACAGACGGCGCCAACTGTTCGAACCGGGTCTAGCACAAAGAGCCAAATCCATGATTCTGATTAAAAGAGGGAAGATTGAGCAAGGATTCTTCGAGAGCTTTGGTGAAAAAGAAGTGTATTGCGAATAGGATGATTGCCGAGTACAGTTTATTGCTTAATGTGTGTTGACCAAAAGCGGATCCCTTGTTTGAAGGACCTGCTCTTCTATTTATAGACCATAGAGGTGGTTACAAAGTAGATTGAATAAAGGAAAATATACAAATTTCTAGATAAGATCGTATCTAGAAGATTCTTGCTAGATTTACAGAAATTTTCTATGCCGGAATAGGAAAATTTATCTTTCTTTGTTTGCTGACGTGTCGTCCTACTTCCTTCAAGCTTCAGCGCGCTTCCGAGAATGAATTCTTCCGAGTTGAGACTTCGATATACTTGCCAAGTTCAATACTTAGAATTTGTCCATTGTTTCCGTGGACCGAAGTAGGATCTCAGATCCACCTCCAGCAGTATCAAAGTAATAATCAAACATAAAAATTATTACATTTTACTAATACACCCAATCCCAAAAGAAAAAGAAAAACTTCATTAGAACACTATTTGTAATTTGGTTTTTATTCAAAAAAAATATTTGGGTTTTGTGCAAAAATTTTTTGGAAGTGACCACGAATCGCAAGTACTGTCCAAGTAAAAAAAAAATGCAAGTTAATCAAACGAAGTGAAAAGTAATATGCATTATAACCTTACACAAATTTTAAAAAGGTGTTTATGACCACGTACAATAGATTTTTATAATTTTATCAATACATGTAGATTCTTTTTCATTAGTGCTTCGATTTAATATATTATTTATCATAATTTTAAAACTTGATATTAATGACCAAGGGTTATATTACTTTTCACATCATAGGATTGATTTGCATTTTTTTTTTTACTTTGAAAGTAATCTTGTAATTCGTGGTTACTTCGAAATTTTTTTTTTTGCACAAAACCCCTATTAGTTTATAATGATTTATTTATCTTTTATGTAATAAAAGTTAATTTTACTACTTATCATATAGTTTCTTGGTGACATTACTAACAAGCAATGTTTTTTGTGCATATTTGGCTATATGATATACGGCTATGGTCTATCTGACAATGTAACAAATCACTTTCGAGCCTCCGCTGTCTGTTCACACGAGCAATCAAGTCGTCAGCCCTCTGGTTTAATGGATCCATATGCATCAGACTAAACTTGCCTCTGTGGCTCTCTTCGAGCCTTGGTCGATCAATAGTGTCCTTCGAAATTCGTTGATGTCTCGTTTGCATCCTCACATTTCCATTAGACCAGGAGCCACAAGAATGGCTTCTCATCACAGTGTACTCTTTGTGTAACTCGCTCGCTGGACGATAAGAAGATCTTGATTCTCGGATGAGTGTAATCACTATGACATTTGTGATAATGAATAAAACCTTAGGGTTTAAGATGTAATTAGTAACAACTCTAGAGATGGTGAATACGAAATAACTATTTGAAACATGAAGCCAAAGTGGGACTACTATAATGCAAAACATAAGTACAATGAATGGCAAGTAAATTCCGTCGAGGAAATTAAGAAATGGCCTCTTAAAGGTCGACCTTTGTCCATTTTTATATTGACTCTCTTGCACGGCGATAAGGGGATCCATTAATGCTATAAGTAAACAAAGATTTGGTGAAAATAAGATGGGATTTTTCGATGAAGCAACGAAGGAAACTTAAGGTTAAAGGAGATGATGAATATGACTTTTAACATAATTTGAGATCATATTTATAGTGCACGAGCGTGAGATTTGATAAATAGATTGAAGGTTCTTCCTCGTTAAGATTAAACTAAACACATGCTAATTAAGAGATTTATTTTACTTAATTTAACTTTCTTAGTAGCCATGTTGGCGTGTGAGCACTTTATGAATTATGAACTGGCTTTTAGTCTTTATAGTGTTTTGTTTTGTGTCATCAAAGCCATTTCGAATGCTTAATGTGATTGGATGTAGAATAGTCATTTTTAAAGCTGAACATGTTGAGGACCAATTCTCAATATGGACATACTCTTTCGTGGACACGTCGAAAGTAAAAGTGATGTGCTTGTCTTTTGTTCCTAGTTGTAGATATATATTTACGAGTGAATCGAAAGTCTAAAAGTATATAATTAAAAACTAATAATAAAAAAGGAGATGACTAAGCCTTCCTATGAAATTATATCCATGTTTGTTGTGAGCGAAAATATACACATATATATAATGAGAAAACAGTCAATTTAATATCAAACTTATTCATTTTTGTCAAAATAAATACGAATTTCTTCTTATTCCAAAAAAATACAGACTTTATATTGACTGCATCAAATCAGTACCGCCGTTAATCAAACTTAACTGACATTAAATGTCGTTAGTGATTTGACTAACAAAAATACTGATTTGGCGTAGTCAACATAAAGTTCATAATTTTTTTGGAGTGAGAAAAAATTTGTATTTAATTTGGCAAAAATTGGTAAGTTTGGTATTGATTGACCATTTTTTCTTATTAAAATTTATTATTTTTAATCAAAA
Source organism: Lepidium africanum (assembly GCA_900406405.1). Lineage (NCBI taxonomy): Eukaryota > Viridiplantae > Streptophyta > Magnoliopsida > Brassicales > Brassicaceae > Lepidium > Lepidium africanum. Next base: position 35,503 of record OVAX01001228.1, on the reverse strand, counting down.
CTAAACAATAATATCTACACCAAGAAACATGTGACCTACTTAGTTTGCCTTGATTTAGCTGGATATCAGATGGTGAGTTCGAATCCTACTATGCTCTAATTGGAGAAATAAAATTGCAAATCGAGGCTTGTCGATCCAATTGTTACATGTTGACAAAAATAACAATAATAACTACTAAACATATTATCATATTATTGCCAAGAAAACCTAATATCAAAATATTTATTTATATTATTATATCTTATATATCAAAGCGGGAGACACTTTCATTTTGGATGTGTTATAAATTTTAGGATAAAATTAACATATAGTTTGTAAATCCTGCGTTATAAGGTGAGTATAATCCTAATATGTTAACATACACTTCAGACCTATAAATCCCGTGTTATAAGGTGGATATAATCCTAAATATGTTTATATAAGTCGAGCCAAACAAGATAAAATACAATTAGGTAATACGATTTTAACTAAGTAAATAATATAACGTAGATCTACTACTCATGCTTTAGTTGGTAAGATTTTTTAAAATATTACAATGGTAAGTATATGTTTTGAATATATAGGATCTTTTACATTTTGAACTTAGATTTATAATTTATATATTGTGTTACAAAATTACATGTTGGAATTGTATTCACATAGACAAATATCAAGTCAATGCTTATATGACTAGAAAGCTGAGATAATGCATTGTCAATAATCACCAAATAGAAATATAAAGAAGAAGAAAAAAGAAGGAGAAAATGGCCAATTTAATACCAAACTTACCCTTTTTTGTCAAATTAAATACGAACTTCTTCTCACTCCAAATAAAATACAAACTTTATGTTGACTACGCCAAATCATTATCGTTGTTAGTCAAATCACTAATGATGCTTAACGTCAGCTAAGTTTGACTAACATCGATACTGATTTGGCATAGTCAACGTAAAGTTTGTATTTATTTTGGAGAGAGAAGAAATTCATATTTAATTTGGCAAAAGAGGTAAGTTTGATATTAAATTGATCATTTTCTCCGCATATAATAAATGTGCAATTGCTATTAATTTCATATTAGATTATGAGTTTCCAATTCGAAACTAATTGGCTATGAGTAGAGAGCTCTATATTTTATATATAATAGTTAGGATCCCTCTAATTTCCAATGTGGGATGTTATTCCCTAATACACCTATTTGAGATGATGACTCTTTGACCATTGATCTCGATATGTTTGGAGATAGATTGACAGTACTTGTTATTTGGGTCTAACATATCGAAATCAATGGTCAAAGAGTCATCATCTCAAGGAGGCGTATTAGGAAATAACATCACACATTGGAAGTTGGAAAGAAACTTAGCTAGTATACATAAGATTTGAGCCTCTCAAGCAAGATTGTATTTTAGCACGTGCGACATGAGATCTGTCACAAGTCCAAAAAAATTGAAAGCTCATTTAAAAAATATCATACCATTTTTTTCATTGTCTTAGATTTTTTTTCCTTTAACAAAGTTTAGGGTCTAAAAGAGTTAACAGTTCCAGGAACCTAAATGCCCATTTTGAAAGCATTATACAGTTTTCTCTAAGTTTTAGAAATTTTTTTTATTTAACAAAGCTAAGAGCTCAAAAAAATTAAAGGCCCCCAAAAATTAAAGATTTAATTTTTAAATATTATACAGTTTTTAAAAAAAATTTAGGGCCCATTTTTTTCTTTAAGTGTTTTATTTTAGTAACACAGGACCTTAAATTTATTCGGAACGGCTCTGCTCTCCAGTCATTGCCAATTAGTATCGAGTTGGAAGCCCATAATCTAATATTTCATATATCTATATATACAAAGTAAAATGTTGCTCTCTTTTTAGAGTGCCACATCATCACTTACATTTAAAACAAACTCTTAATTTTAAACCATAATTAAAAACAAAATAAAAATGCTAAACTCTTAATTATAAAACCATAATTATAGCAGGTGGCCTTTATTGCAGTGACAGGTGGTAAGTCCACTAAAGACAGATGCACTTGCACAAACCAGAGATCGAGTCCTACTGCTTACATTACGTAGAAATTTGGCTAATGAGCATGCCAGTTGTGGTCCAATGTTAACAAAAAGAAAAAAATGTTGACAAAAAAACCATAATTATAAACATTAGAACATTTGGTAATTCTAAAGTAGCATTGCCACCTACTGAAATTTTACCTTCTCAAACTTTCACCAAAACATGGAAACTTATCATCCCTTTTTTCCGATTGAAAGCTGGTCGAAAATCTCAACATGTCATTGTGAAGCTTTTGCAATTTTTGGAAGCCTATAATGTCAAAAAAAGTGGTGAGCTCATGACATGGGTGTCAAATAAGGTGCTGCTTGATGAAAATATATAATTTCTATAGTTTACGTATAGTAAACTACTCTATTAAATTATAAATTTCTACATATTTTGACTCACTCTTGCATTCAAATCATGTCTGAAGGACAGGTCGCTAACTAATATGTATATATATATATATATATAAAAGAAACAATTTATATATACATTATTATAGAACTGAATTATATAAGGTATGAAACTTCCTTATGTTTAAACGAAAATCATATACATGAGATTGGTTTGCGATAATGAAAGACAATTAATTATAATTTTATGTAGGTCTCAAATAATATATACACATATTCATCAATATAAATACTTTAGCCTAATTTCCTAAAAATGTGATCTTAATTGAATTTTTTGTGTGGCCTTGGGCTCTGGTTGTATAAACCCTTTAGTTATTAGTTTGGATAACACAAAAGCTGAAAAAGACACAAATTATGTGGGATCGACACAAGAGTAACGAAAGAGGCTCATAACATACTTGAATAGTTTCAAGCCATGGACAAAGCTGAGAACACATTAGGTACGTGTGATCTTATCAGTGAACGTGACTCACATTATCTATGGATCTGGCTGATTCTTTTGGGACACCAAATGCCTTACCAATACCATTCCACATCACGAAAAAAGATAGGATCGTTAGATCATTAAAAACCCCAAGTAAATGGAGGTTTTAAATGCAAAGAAATTATAGAATATTATGACTCGATTCAACCTAGTTTTAAGGGTTAGGAGAAAATTAAATTGTTTAATCTCGGAATGAATATGTTAGAGAGAGCTAACACAAAGAAGCCAAGTGAAACAGGGCATGCAGTTACATCACACAGCTTGTAATTTCTTCTTCAATAGAGTATCGGCTCATTTATAATCGGAAAATCAATACCTACAATTGCATTAGCAGGAATGGCTGTGCCTGTTCACACAAATAATTTTCTCAAAATTTTATTTTTTCTTATAAATTTAGGAAAAATAAAAAAGATCAAAAATGCTGAAATGGAATGACTTACTTGTAGAACCGGTTATCATAATTTTTCATTATCACCAGGCTTAAACGGGTCTGGAAATATTTTTACATCACTCACCTTAACGGAATACTTATTACCATCTACGAAAACAAAATCAAAATTATATAAACTGACTTATCAATAAATACTGTCAAAACTTAAGAAAATTAATTAAACAAAAACAAATAGATACAGTACTTACTATCACAGTTTCGGAAATGGGTCTGATATAGAAAGAGGTGAAAAACAGAGTGATACAAGGAGAAGAAGCAATGGCTTAGCATGATATATCGCCATTGATATTACTTTTAAGTTGAGATATTATTATTCAGTTTGGTTTGACAAAAAAGTTTGTAGCATCTGTTTTTTGCATTTGAGACATAATTTGCATCTTCTTTCAACCCAAACGTGATTGCCTCATTGTCTGGACCCTCGTTTCAGATATGTTAAAAATTTATTTCTATTTTAAAATATCGAATCCTCGTGCTAACCAAATCATGTACAGGTGGCAATATTACCAAGTTTTGAAAACACGAAAACTTTCAATTAAACACACAATTTACAAAATCCGGCTAATTATACTATGAAATCTGGAATTGGTTAATTAAACTTTCAATTTAATGTTAACTTTTGAAAAAATATCAAACTTTGGGTTGAATCAGCCAATTGAACATTCCGATAATCACAAATCAAAAATTTCTCTAAATTCGAAAGCCAAATCGATTTTTGAAAGTTCGATTCAGTTCTTATTTTTCTTTTAAGGAACCTTTAAACTTGGTTTTCTCTTTTATTTTAAGAATAAACTCAAATTTGTCGGTTTAAAGTATCAAAAACAACATTTGGCTTTTGTAGTTTACCTGTTTAATTGATAGTTTTCCCTTTTTAAAACCAAAATCTTCTCAAAAACACACTTCTTATTGAATATGAATTTACTTCTGAAATCAAATGCAATCACTATCAAAATTTAAATTCTAAAGTTGTGTAATGTATTCAACATGAAATCGTATATTTTCTGTCAATGTATGCATTCCAAAGTTGTAATGTTTCTAGGGTTTATTAATTAATGAGATGAAAGAAAAATAATTCTGCATTACAACAATTTCATGTTTTGAAGTTTGACAGGTGCTAGCATTTTCTTACGGTTAGGAGGTTTTTACATAAAGCCCTCGAGAAAAAGAAAAAAAAAAACAAAAAACAAGTTACAAAGCCCAGACCAGGTATATAGACTTTTGGTTTCCAAAACTTTCCTTATTTTTTTGTCGAGAAGAAGTAGGTGACCTATTTGGTTTGTCTTTAATCTAATTTGACATTAGGTGATGAGTTTAACTCCCATCTGCTCTAATGAGAGTAATTTGGCTATGAATCAGATTTTTGTCGATCTCAATAATAGAAAAAATGAGTAAGATTGACAAAAAAAAATTTCCTAATTTTTTACTTATTTATTTTTAATAATTGAAATGACAAGTCCGGTTCACTAACCAAAATTTTGTTTTCTTTTTTTTTTGTCTTTTGATAACCAAAATTTTGTTTTTTTTTTTTTTGTCTTTTGATAACTAAAATGTTCAGGACCCAGGCATATACATGAAGCCAAAACCATTTAATATAATTCTCTTTTGAAGAATAGACCCCTTCCAAATAGACATGAACTTATTACTCTTTGTTAAAGAAAACCATTTGATCAAGAACCACTTTATTATTGATTTTAAAGATCTTTGAAATTATTATTTTTCTTTCTTTGTGGTATGGGCCCTTTAAAATTGTTATTTCACCATGCAGAATTTTATAGTTAGTGGGAAATTTGCTAGGGATATTTTATAGTAAGCATTAGACATATGAATTGCTATTTACTCACTACATATACCTTTTTTTGTTTTCTTTTGTCAACAATATTATAACTATTACATCGATAAGATCAAATGTATAAACTAAATGCTTCAATTAGAATAGAATAATATTCGAAATTACCACCTTATACCAAATTAGATCAAAGGCAAACGAACTAGTTGTTACTTTTTGGCATTCATTAAATATATCTAAAATATTTTGAACAGATTTTATAAATAGTTAAACAGTGAAAAATTAATGTATTAAGGAAACGACAACAACTTAAAACTAGAGAATGAAGATTGATCTTATCTACCAAAGAAGTTGAGTGGATAAAGAAAAGAAGAAGAAAGAATCGTCGACGTGAGTTTTCCACATCTTAACACAACGTGTCGTCTCGTTGCCATGCAAAGTTGCCACACTTACTACCTCAACTTCGTGTCTTGCCTCTCTTCGTCTCATCACCGTTCCTCTCTAAATTATCAATTTAGTTTTCGAGTTGTATTTATATATGTCGAGCAAAGTAATCATTTTTATGTGTTTCGTGTTTTGATCAAAAGAATGGAATTGATCAACGACTTCCTCAACTTAACTGTGCCTTTCTTCTCTTTCTTTGGTCTCTGCTTCTTCTTGCCTCCTTTTTACTTCTTCAAGTTCTTGCAGTCTATTTTCTCGACCATTTTCTCGGAAAATCTTCGTGGGAAAGTTGTTCTCATCACTGGTGCTTCTTCTGGCATAGGCGAGGTTTAGAACTTACACCATGCGTTTTCATTTTAGTACAATTTTTTTGAATTTTTATATTGACTTGAGTCTATCTAATGATCAGCAATTAGCATATGAGTATGCATCTAGAGGTGCATGTTTGGCCTTAACAGCTCGAAGGAAGAATCGTCTAGAGGAAGTGGCAGAAGTTGCTTACGAAATCGGATCTCCTGATGTAATCACTATTCAGGCTGATGTTTCAAAACCTGATGATTGTAGACGTATCGTTGATGAAACCATCACCCATTTCGGTAGATGTAAGTCATCGAAACCGCATCGATTGATCGTTCTTTCACTGTCAAAACCGACTATTTCACAAGTTTTAGGACAACAGTTTAAGCAACACTTCGACTTATGACTTGCTTTGGTTTTGCAGTGGATCATCTTGTTAATAATGCTGGGATAACGCAGATTTCGATGTTCGAAAACATTGAAGAAATAACAAAGACAAAAGCAGTTTTGGTAATCTTGTTTACAACTATTGTGATGAATATAAATACATCAAGCCATATATCTTAATGTTAATATATTTTTGATCATCTATTATTAGGACACTAACTTCTGGGGATCGGTTTACACAACTCGTGCTGCGCTTCCGTATCTTCGACAAAGCAATGGTAAGATTGTGGCTATGTCTTCTTCTGCTGCATGGCTAACTGCTCCAAGGATGAGCTTTTACAATGTAAGTGCATATATATACACAGAATTTTGCTTAATTAGAACAGATCAATGTGTAGTTTATACATATATGTTAATTAGGCAAGCAAAGCAGCTTTGTTGAGCTTCTTTGAGACATTAAGGATTGAGTTTGGTGGTGATGTACACATTACTATAGTCACACCTGGCTATATTGAGTCAGAGCTCACACAAGGCAAGTACTTTTCCGGTGAAGGCGAACTAATAGTCAACCAAGACATGAGAGACGTAAGCTATATATATATCTTCAACTCCTTAAAACAATTGTTGAATTGTATTTGTGTTGCTTATGTCCTTTTAAATGTTTAAAATTTAGGTTCAAATAGGACCGTTTCCGGTAGCATCGGTTTCAGGATGTGCCAGGGCAATAGTGAATGGTGTGTGCCGAAAACAGAGATATGTGACAGAGCCGTCGTGGGTTAAGAACACATACCTTTGGAAAGTGTTATGTCCGGAGACTATCGAGTGGGGTTGTCGATTGCTATACATGACCGGATCTAATATGTCAGAGGAAAATGCACTCAACAAGAAGATTTTGGACATTCCTGGTGTGCGTAGTGTTTTGTACCCGGAATCTATCAGGACGCCGGAAATCAAGTCGCAGTAGTGTTAGGTTCGGTACGTAAGTTTAATAAAACAAGGATCGAATGTATCTTAGAATCTGTGCAATAAGTTTAATAACCAGATATGTGGATCATAATATAGGTTTGGTTTAGTCAAATGTACTTCAGAGTTTGGACTATGTATATTAATACTCTCGTCTTTGAAAGTAAGCGAGTCGTTTAGTACTAAACATGTGTTGAAAACAGAACGGGAAATTTCAACCAAACTGACTGAAACCGAACTGGTCAGTTCTGTTTAGGCTTAGAGATCAGAAGTTCAGGACAGAAAGCACAAAGCCAAAAGATAACACGAATCCATGATGGTTCAACCACAAATGTTTTCCCCTTGCAGATTCCATTAATAACTGCCTTGGCGAATTCCGCGGCTGACTCGATGGCTACAACTTGAGACCATTCTTGTTTCTGCAAAGAAACCAGTCATAAAGCTTTAACAGATCACAACAACAAAAAAAATACTACATTAGTACCTCAGCCAAAAGATCCGGATCAGTATTTCCGTTTTCGATTAGACCCGGAAACACGATTGTTACACCGATTTCTGGACCAAGCTCGATCCTAAGAGTCTCATAGAAGTTTATCATAGCTGCTTTGCTTGCCTAAATCAAATGCCAAATATAAATATTGTCTTGTTCAGGAACTCCAAGAGGAGAGAGTAGATGAAATCAGTTGATATATAGACATAAACAGAGGAAGAAACATTTATACAGCATATATGCTCATTCTTGCTACTCCAGACCAACCAGCAGGCGATGCAACCGCAACTATCTTTCCGTTGGTTTTCTTTAGATGCGGCATAGCAAAATGCGTCGCGTAAACCGGTCCCCAAAAGTTTGTATTCTGCAGAATGTCATTTATAAATCTATGATGTTTGTTGAAGGCAGTGAGATTTGAGTATATAATGAAAACACAAATTGTTTACCATAACAGGAAGAAGATCCGAAATTTGTGAGTAGTCTTGGAAAGTTTTGACCTCTGCAATTCCCGCATTGTTCACTAAGTGATCCACTGTGAAAATTTGGTTACATTTCTTATGTTTTAATGAAGAAAGAACCACGTAAAATACTCGAACCGGGAATAACTAACTCACGTCTTCCAAAACGAGTGATGGTTACTTGAACGAAATGTTTGCAGTCTTCAATGACTGAGACATCACCACGTACAACAGCAACTTCCGGTGATCCAAGCTTCCGGCACCGGTCAGCCACCACTCGGAGACGATCCTCTCTCCGAGCTACCAATGTTAAGTATGCTCCTCCACGTGCGTACTCATACGCGAGGTGCTACACCATTAAAATAAACTTGAAATTGCTTTGTTTTAACCACCAAGAAAACAAACAAATGTTATATAAAGATCAGTAACAAGAGAGAAACTAACCTCACCAATTCCTGACGATGATCCGGTAATGATGGCCACTTTTCCTGCAACTTTCTCGGACTCTTTGCATCTCCTTATGAAGCTGAAGAGCTTGAAAAATATCGAAAATGGCATGAACACCAATAGAAACGAAACAGTGACTATAGGAAGAAGAATGTTAAGGATTTTGTTTATCAAAGTCATATCGTTGACTCTGTGATCCTCTTTCACTAGAGGCTACTTATACATCTATAAACTTTTTCTTCTGTTTACATGTCACTGTCTTACAATTAATTTTTAAGAACTTAGTAAAAAGATTCTCCAATTCATAATTTGGTATCTTTCTTATGTTCATATTTTGTCTTCATCCAAGTTTTGTTTTTATTCAATATCTTTCTCAACTTGTGGAGAATTTGGTTTTCAATTCCAACTCTATTTGTTTGAAACCTCAGTCAACAACAGAAAATGATACTCTGCAGTCTGATCAACCATATCAAACTAACTCATAGGCTGTTACCATTGACAACAAAAACAAAAAAACCCCAAATCGATGATAACCACTCCAAATTCAGAACCAATCCTTTCACATAAATTTGAGTTTGTTAATAACTAGATTATAGCAGATAAGAATATTCAGATTGTTTTTCATACCGAACCAAGTTACTATATACAAGACAAAGGAACCAAGTTCTCAACAATCTATAAAGTCTATTAACTACTAAAAAGCAGCAGTTTTTGCAGCACCTGTAAGGTTTGGAAGTTAAGGTTTGTTAGATATGTCTTCGATTACTCCTTTGCCATCTTCTGCAACAAAAGTTTCCTCTAAGTCACGTAACTCTTTTACATGTTTTATCACTAAAATAACAAAGCCATCAAGAAGCAAGATGCAGAACCTGTCCAAGAATCCCTCCAAGGATGGCACAAGCTGGTGGGGATCCGGTGTTGCCAGTTACAAGTCTCTTTAAGAGGCTATCAGGAATATGATTCTCGCTAACTGACTGTTGTAATATCCCGATTTAATGTTATATCACAAAGTCTGTTCTTTGTTATTATTATTAATGAGCTACCAAATATGGACTAAAGAAACTTACGTTTCCCTCGCAGAGTTCCTATTTGAGTCTCAAGACTCTTGGGAGATCAGATAGCGAACAATTCCCAGGTTTACGCCCTTCAGCTTCCTCAAATAGTTCTATCACTGCAGAATATTAGCGACGGAAGAACTAACCAAGCTTTCAATGGTTAACTGTTGTAGCCCGAGCTCTCATTGCAAAGTAGAGTTTTGTTGTTCTCCTTGGAGTTGATTTCCAAGGTACTGAAACTGCCTCCTGGAGAAGAAAACCAGCCAACAGATTGAAAATTTTCTATTACTTCTCAGCAACACTATGTTCTGGGAAAGTAAGAAGTCAAATCTTTTCTATACCTCAAAACTTGGAAACGTTAGTCAAAATTCCACTGTTTCATCAAGCTTTTTCTGTGGAGCCACAATCGACAAAATGAAAAGAACTATATTGCAAAGTTAACACATTATATGCCAACCGAAAAGTATGCTATAAACAACCGTCAGAGTAAAATGAGATAAGTACCTTTGTGTACTTATGATTCTGCAGGTCAACAAATATTTCTCCACATGAACCTCGACAATCAACAGTATAGAACGCCACACGTTTTGTTAGCTTCCTACATTTCTCATTTACTGCTTTCTGCATAACAAAGCACGGTATATTAAGTGATTCACAGAGCAACCACAGACCTAAGCAATTGGAAACGGAGGAGGTAACAAAACCTTATAGCCGATAACAACAACATCAAACTTCTAATAAAAATCAATGCCAAGTGTTGACAAATCACCTGAGTTTTGATGACATAAACCCAACATTATAACAATCATTAATTACTGATTTTTCTCTTGAGAGATCAAAAAAATAGTTGCAATGGAGATAAACCTTTTTCTATTGAAACATGGACCATAGGGTTAAATTCCTTAAGGGAATCACAGCAAACCTCAGCTACAGTTTTGCCTACATAAGCATTTTCATCAGGAAGAATCAAGAAATTTGCGTTGAAGGCTTCAGCTGTGACCAACCGATTATCCAACAGAGTCACATTACCAACTCCTGCCAATACAATGTTCTTACAAAACTAACCATAAAAGGAAAACAGAATAAGATTCTACTGCAGTATGACTTAAATAGGATGACTACATAGATGGTGAAGATGAGAACTTGTAAAGTAATAGTTACCTCAGCAACTGTCCTTTTTACTCAATCAGCAAGCAAAACACCAACCTCACGCTGCATCAACATGGAATCTAAGAATATATGCTGTTTCATAAATTTGATAAAATATGCTCCACAGAATAACAAAAACTCATATTCACTGCTTGAATTTCAGTACGAACTCAAAGCAAGATGATAATTAACAAAGCATTAAATATATATCAATCCATTGATACATAATTTTTTTAAAAAGATATTAATCTGTGATACTTTCAAAATAAAATTTGAAACCCAGTAACAAGATAATAGCAAACAAAAGCAATTACACGACACATAGCAAATTAATAAGAATTATTGGCCATAGAAATTACAGTTAATGTAAAGTACCTTCTTTGAGCACCAGCTCCCCAAACCCTAATCTGACGGTCGTAGAGAGCAGTTTCTTGCTCGGTGAGCTCTTCTCCGTCCATTTCCAAAAATTAAGGTATCTCAGTAGTAAAGCTGAGCTTAGTGAAACTGAACCCCTAGCACCGAGCACTAAGAGATGATCAAACACACGCACGTACAAGAGATCTTCCGGTAAGTCGCTGAGTTTGAGGTTTTTTGTTAACCGGAAAATTACCAAACATGGTTTGGTCCGGTTTGTTAATTGAAGTAGAAGATTCTCCAAATTTTTATGTCATTAAACGATTTTCATGTTTTAGTTGAGATAAAAGCTGTAACCAATGGACATAAAAAATTGTATAAATAATATGTTTTCGTGTAAAATTTAATATATGTGAAATTTCGTTATCATCAATATTTTTTTTCATACAATCATTAATATTTTCCAATACTTTATTGAGTAGTTCTGCTAAAAAAATCTAAAACTTTAAGTAATTCTGTTAAGAAAAAATATAAATTATTTTAGTATATGTGCTTCTACTTAAAATATTATAATACTTATCAAATAAAAAGAGTATTAACAGAATAAAAGCCTTTTCAAAAAGGGACCGGTGAAGGTAAGTCAAAGAAATGACGCGTATGGAGGAGAGACGGGGCAAAGAAGGAAGACAAAAGAAGATGTTGTGTAATGCGAAGCACAACATTCACATGCTATGTTTGTCTTTTTAAGCAACTTAAAGCATCCTATACCTCTAACTATTATTTTCCAATTACTTATTATTGTTCCATCATCAAGTATTTAGCAAAACAAATTTGCAAACTCAAAATAGGAGAAATGTTTTTGTCAAGTAGTTAGCACCATTTTTACCGCTTCCCTCTTCTGAGTTTGATTTTATGAAATTATGTGTACCCTATATGATATTTAGGTGTTTAATGGTTTGACTATTAATTTAATTGTTGATAATAAAAAAGACTTAAAACCTATAAAAAAAAATAACTATTTGAAAAAGTCATCCTATTATTACATAGTAGTAATTCTTCCACAAATATTAGTTGAGTATTTTCTAGTTAAGTATTCTTGTTAATATTGATTCAATATTTAATCAATGGTACAAATATCATATAGTATATTAAAATAATCTACTTGTATAAATTATGTATTAATTATTGATCCAAAATAATTATTTTCTCCACATACTTATATATCTGAAACAAGAATAAATTGGATAGCTTTTTGGGGGAAATGTTAAAAAGAAAAAAAAACCTCTTAGGTACGAAAATGATTGAAAACCCCATCAATTTTCATTGGTTGCATAAATCTTCTGATTTTTGTTAACTTTCATACCCCAAAATAATAGTCATCCCAAATATCATATTCAATTACTCTATCATTCACATGTTAATATAGTACATTAATACACCTGACCTAATAACCGGCTTAAGTCGATACCGTTAACAAAAATTGTAGATTAAATCTGGAAATCAACAAAAACCAAAAGTTTTATTATGTATCTAAGTGGAAAGAAATGCTTTTTTTCAATCAACTTTGTAAGAAAATTTCCTTTTGAGACTTTACCCCTTATTTTTTTCTTTTTGGTTAAAAAATTTATCAGAAAGTTTATATATCCAATTAAATAAATAAAATAATACAGAAAAGAAATACACATTACATATACAATTAAACCGTTTAAAACCTGTGTTTGAAAAATGAAGACAAGGACAGCTAAACAAAAGATAAAAATCTTTGAAAACTATACTTATATGAACTAATTGCTATTTTCTCAGTGTACAATTATTTCAATGCTATGAAGTGCAATTTATTTAAGATAATGTCAGTAGGATTCAAGTCAGCATTTGAAATTTCTTTTGACTCGCTTTTCTCTGTTCATTCATAAATAATCGGATGTTCAGAGTTCAGACTTCATAAATGTCAGTAAATATAAAATTAGTTTTTTTTTTTGTTAAAGTAAAAAAAACAAAAATACAAACAAAAACAGCTGTCCTTTTCATTCATTGGTTCTTTACTTTCTTCTCTCTCACACTCAAAAGTAAAATATGATATCAAAAAACCCTAAATCAGGAAAGCAAAGAAACAATTAAAGTAAGCAAATCATTCTCTACTTAGTAATACTACCAATTATCAATTTCTCTTTCTCTTTCTCTTTCTCTCTCTCTCTCCTATTGCATTATTGAAGTAGCAGCCACATTTGTTGTCTCCACTTTCTCTTGCCAAAACCCATCTCCTCTCTTTTACTCACTTGTCTCAGAATTTTTTTAATTTTATATTTTTCATCTTTGCAGTTTCTTCTTCTACTGACTCATTACTGGTTGGTGTATGGATTTGGTAAGAATTTCTTCACCTTCAAACACCCAACTTTTCTTATTTTATAATTTTATCATATACTTTCTTTATTGCATTTTTAAATTGAGAAAAAAATATTATTGCTTGGAATTCAGTAGACAGAGGTTTTTGTGATGAAAATGAAACTCAAAATTGCAAGTTTATATATATTTTTATTTTTCTTCTTTTCCATTTCGTGGGATCTGTTCTAGTTTTCTATATAAGTACTAAATTTACCCCTTTTTGGTATTTTTCTTAATTCTCAAAGTTGAAAATTGTGTTTGCTTCTACTGTAATTTTAGTGTACTCTTTACAATAACATACCTTTTGTGTTAGCTTCTGCTTAGGGTTCTTCTTCAACTGAAATTTCATGTCTTCTTTATGTTTCTCCAAATTAATAGTAAAAGATTCTTGTAAGGTTTCTGAACCAGCTTCAGGTTTTTCTTTTGTCTTAAGTTTCCAAATTGAAGTTTTGTCGAGTTAAAAAAATTAATGGATTTTATCGTGTTTTTTTGGTATGTTTTTCTTAAATTTCGTTGTAAATTTAGAGTAAAAATTACGCAAAGGAGAAATCTTATGTGTGTTTTCTTTGTTTTTGCAGTGAAGAACCAATAAAAAATTTAATCTTTAAATGGATTGGAACTTCAAACTCCGTTCCGGGTATATCTCCGAATTCGATCAAGAATCTGTGCCAGATTTAACCCCAATTGATGGCAGTTCATCACAGCCAAAAGGGGAATTCTCATTCGATCTGAAACTTGGGAGAAACATTGGAAACTCTTCCTCCTCTTCCTCTGCTTTTGATGATACAGAGCAAGTGGTAAGTCTTAGTAAGTGGAAAGAGAGTGTTGTTGCAAAACCAGAGTCTTCAAAAAGCTTGAAGAGGACTAGAGGATATGGTGTTGGAACCAATCAGGTTCCGATTTGTCTTGTGGATGGATGTGATTCTGATTTTAGTAACTGTAGAGAGTATCATAAACGACATAAAGTCTGTGAAGTTCATTCAAAAACTCCTGTGGTTACAATTAATGGCCATAAGCAGAGGTTTTGTCAACAATGTAGCAGGTATGTAACTGATACAATGGATGAATCTTGTTGTTGTGTTAGTGAGTATGTTTTGATGTTGTCGTGTAATCCATTCAGGTTTCATTCGTTGGAAGAGTTTGATGAAGGGAAGAGAAGTTGTAGGAAACGTCTTGACGGACACAATCGAAGAAGACGAAAGCCTCAGCCTGAACATATTGCTCGTCCTGCAAACTTCTTCACTGGTTTTCAAGGTTTTTGGTTTGTCTTGGATCTAATAGACTTGTTGTAGTTTAATGAAGAATCTTCATTTGAATTTGAATGTTTCAGGTAGCAAATTGTTGGAGTTTTCTGGTGGTTCTTCAAGTGTGTTTCCAACTACATCAGTAATGAGTCCAAGTTGGGGAAATGGTCTTGTAAGTGTTGCTGTAGCTGCTAATGGTTCGAAATACGGACAAAACCAGAGTTATGCTGTTTCTTCTCCTGTAAAGACAGGTTTAATGTTCCCAATCTCTTCTTCTACAAACAGTAATAGAAACACAGGGAGACAATTTCCTTTTCTGCAAGAAGAAGAAAGCTCGAGAACAGCATCGTTGTGTGAGAGAATGACGAGTTGTATTCATGACTCTGATTGTGCTCTCTCTCTTCTGTCATCCTCTTCTTCATCTGTTCCTCATTTGCTTCAGCCACCACTTTCATTGTCCCAAGAAGCAGTTGAGACAGTTTTTTATGGGTCGGGGTTGTTTGAGAATGCGAGTACAGTCTCTGATGGTTCAGTTATATCTGGTAATGAGGCTGTGGCTCTTCCACAAACATTCCCGTTTCACTGGGAGTAATTGAAGTATAGATATTATCATGTGTCTCTCTTCTCTTATCCTTCATTTTCTTCGATGTTTCAGTCTCATTATTGATCTTGTTAAGTGTTGAAATTGTGTGTGATTTTAGTGACATTGAATTAGTTGATGTGTAGTTTGTATTGGTCCTGACTAGCAGGAAGTTAACAGTTGAGAGTAGGTAACTCTTTATGTACACATCTTATGAATGTCTTAATCGTCTAATGGACTCTTAGAACATTTCTTTTTATATATCCTGTGTGCTTTGGGTTTGAGTAGAGTATTAGCTCTGTCCAAACCATCTACACCCAGGAACATGGTGAAAACCCTGAAAGGTGGTTGTAATTTTATTTGAAGGGAGGGTGAACTTGGATAGTATACTCTCATCACTATCTGAAATCTGTGTGTTTTACCACTCGACCACCACTTTAGAACTACTCTTGTCATTGCATTTTAATAAATTTAATTATTGTAGTTTTGAAATATGTTGAAGTGTTTTTTCTCCTCAAAATTTTATTGATAAAACTTTACATTTACAGGAAAAATTTTGCACATAATATCAAAAGAGACAAGATTCAAAAAATGTGTTATAATAAAGATTAGTAAATAAACATGAGTTGTTTTGCCAACTTCTGCTGCACAAGAGTCCAATTTTGATGAATAACTTCTCATCGAAAAACGTAATCCTAACATTTCTTTTTTGTTACCGCCGATGACTAAAATGGCACATAAAATGGACAGTCATCCACTCAACCACCAACTTCAACTGATTACTGAAAATTTTGGGTTAAAAAAATCGGTTGAGTTGAAGAATCCATGACCCATTTTAAGTAAATGCAAAGGAACCGCAAGAACAAGATAATTAACCTCAATTTAGGAAAATAAACTATAATCCGTAATGAAAGGCACAATCAAATCCCTGAACCATTTTGAATTCAAGCCAAAATGCAAAACTGCAAATCCAACTTAACAAGTCAAAGATTTTTTAATGTTTAGATTTCTAAATTTGTTTACTTATAATAAAAGTCTTAATTTGTTTTATTGTTTGTATTTTTACTAGAGATTAATTTGGGTATTTATTAAATTTTGTTTTTTGTATTTTAGATGAGGTCAAACATTACCTCAACTAAATGAATATAGATATCTAACGACACAAGTTTATTATTGAATTTCAAAATTAACGTACATATCTAATCCACAAATCATTTAATTTCTTCGTTAGCAACTTAGCATTCAAAGATTATCAGAGAAAAAGCGACCACATCTTCACAAAAGTAAAAATTACCGAACATCTTTCCAAAAAAATATCATATCATGTATAACAAATATGGTTGATATGTTGTTTAATTAAAGATCCATGTTTTTCATATAATATTTACGAACCACAGAGTAAATTTTTTTGAATCAAGTAGATAGAGTTGACACCCAAAGAAGAAAATGAGCTAGAAGCATATAGAATCGCAACTTATTTTGTTCTCTCTTTTTTTCAAATTATATTTTAAAAAACAATAGCAACACTATTTGCTTGAATGTAGGCACATCATTACGTAATACATTCGCATGCGATTCTGAAATCGTTGACTCCTAAAAAAGGCCAAAATTTGAAGAGTCATTGGCTAACACTTGTTTTAATATGGAAGGAATTAAACTGAAACGGCTGCTAAAGTGCTCAAAGATATTCACTATAGATGCCTATATTTGTTGCCCAGTCAATTTCGGCTACATATATTTAAAATCATTCGAAATATTTATTTGCCAATTTGGTAATAAGATAGTATAATCGATCACCACTTCATTTTGTCATTACTGAATATAAACAAGTTTCATAAATGCATCGCAAGTAATTTCTTCTTCATTTTGTCATATTCCAAATTTTTACCATGGTGAACTGTGGTTATTTAAAGAAAACCCAATGATAACCATACGGTAGACAAAAGAAAATAATAATAGTAAAGCTGATAATATACAAAAAAAAAAAAAAAAAA
>OVAX01001228.1:0-18105 GCA_900406405.1 Lepidium africanum | reverse complement strand
TGAAAAAAAAAAAAAAAAAAAAAAAAAAAGCAAAAGCTGATAATAGACAAGAAAAAGAAGGTAAATGTTGTGTACTTAATTATAAAAGAGTAGAAAATTAAGTGCCCGGAATATGGATGACGATAGTGAAAACAACAACGAGGCCAAAGTAAATGAAACCATGAACAAGGATTGAGTATCCACTTGTCTCCATCTTCCCAAAATCTACAAAGTGGTTGTTGCCTGGAACCTGAAACAGCAATCCCGGCGACAGAACCAGGAAGAGCACCGTCGCTATTACCGCCGCAATCCACTCCGACATTTATAGAGACAGAGAAATTAAGATGAGTTTCTATTAAGAGAGACAAAGAGATAAAGAGAGAAGATATGTATATTTATGATGAAAATGATATATACGGTTGGTGAAATGGCATAATACTTGTGGCGTGGCGTTACACGTCAGTATTGTCGTGACGTCAAAGTGTGGGTTGAGTTGATGATGTTCAGAGAGATTCGTTAGACGATGGTTAAGTTGTCTTTCTCAGTATGTTAATTATTGGGTCTTGTTGACTTAAAGATGTTGAGACTTTGAGGTTCAATGAAGAGTTACAACTACTTGTAGTCTTGTAGATAGGAACGAAATTCATAACTTTATTAAAGGATTTATATATTTATGCACATTTTTCATGCTTCTGGGATTATATAAAGTCGTATTGGGTATGTTTCCAATTTTTAATTGGACAGTATTTGAGTTTTTCAAATATGTTGTCTCTGTTTCCTCCATTAGAGACTGTTTATTTTATTGTTTTCTTCTTTGGTGGGTGAGTATTCGTCTTAGTGTTTGGTATTAGTACTTTTGAACTTCATGTAATCTCAATCCTTCAGAGCCGTGGGCCTTCGGAAGAAACTGAGAATGACCAAACCGACCGAACTGGTTTTTTTGGTTTTTGGTTTAATTTCGGTCTCTTCCCATAAACCGATCGGAATTAATTAAATTATGATTTTGGTTATCGGTTTGGTCGGTTTGGTTATCATAGAACCGATTGATTTCACTTAAACCGAAAATTTAGAATGTAACCGGAATTTTTCTACATATTTAAACTAAAAATTTGAAAAAGAAAAAACCGTAAAAACCGAAAAAGCCCAAAAACCCGACTTGGTAAAATTAATTTCAAAATTGAACCGAACCGAATATTTCGGTTTATTTCAGAATCAATTTCTATAAATCAAATAAACCAAACCAATCAGTTCGGTCCGAATGCCCAGCTCTAATCCTTCGTATAGGAATTTATGAATTTGTAACACTATATTTCTGTTTGACCAAGAAAAGAAAGATGAGTTAACTTTTATTTGGTTATGATTTTTTTTTGGTCAACAATTGGATCGACAAGGCTATCACAGTCGGTCATCTAACAACCAATCACAGCGACCAGCGATCAAAATTTTAAGTTACTAATTTTTCCAGCGATTATTATCAGAATTTCGGCAACTGATATAATATTTTTCCAATTTACCCTTATATTTTAAAAATATTTACAATCGAACCACACAACCTAATATCGTTTGTTCTTCGTTCTTCGTTCTTCGCCTCTAAACCAGAAAACCTACTAATCACTTCTCTTCAATGGCGCTTTCTCATTTCTAAGGAAAAAATCTACAAATCTAAGGTTCGAATCTCTCTTTTGAAATTCTGTAGTTTGAAGCTCGATTTCATGTTAGAGATTTCGAATCTCTCTTGTATATTCTTCTATCAAATTGGTGAAATTAGGGTTTAGGGTTTCGAATTTCTCTTCTATATATCATTCCATCAGATTATGGGGTTTCCTGGATCATCATTTGATGGGTCGTCACTGATTATTTTGCAGGTTTTGTGAAATTTTAGCTATAGGGACCGTGTAGCTACCTTTGTTGTTGCTGCTTTTTCGAAAGGGTAATCTAAAGCCTTAGCTTCCTTTGTTGCTTCATGGTAATCTAACTTTAAATTTGGCAATAATTATATTCGCTGCTTGGGTTTTGTCTGCAGGTTAGAGAGATTCCTACAAAGATCCAAAGCAGGGAAATTTGCAGTTATAATTGTAAGTTCTCTTGAGTTTAATTTTAGAGTTTCTCAAGACTCTTTTGTGATCAGTGAAGTCGTGAATGAATTTGTAGTTATAATTGTAAGTTCTCTTGAGTTGAGTTGAATTGTTTCACTTGTAATTCCAATTAATTTTACACTTGTAATTCACTTGTTTAGATCTAGGAAAATCAGGTTCGATTGTTAGATTAAGAGACTTGGTAAATGAATTTCTATTATATGCTTTTGTCTGGTTTTTGAAGTGTTTCTTAAAACATATTTTTGCTTCATTTAAAATTTATCCATTGTTTTACTTATTTTGTTTACCATACATTAGTATAGGTGCACACCACACACTTGGATTTATATCATTTGTTGCATTAAAATTTGGAGTACAATACTTATGCTTTTAGATTTTATGTGTTCTCTATGTATTTGTGTGTGACGTTGAGAAAATATGTGTTTAATTGTCTTGCAATGAGGGAGCAATTACAGCAATGGGCGTTGAGAAAATATAGTTTACATATATCTTTTGAGAGTTTGTTTAATGACGTTGAGAAAATATAATTAACTCATATAGTTAGATATGATGATTTCAACGCCTAATATAGTTTAATGGTATTCTCTGTTCTCTTTTCTATTCATTTTTCTCCACATGTTTTTGCTTATGTCTAGTGGTTTTTGAAGTGTTTCTTGAAACATATTTGTCCCCTCTTTGAACTTTCCCGGTTTCTATATTTCTGAATTCCATATTTCTGATTAAATGACTTCCTGTGAAAATTCCATTTTGCTCTTTGTGATTAGAGATAGGTAAACTTAATTTAAAGCTGCTGAAACTCTGTTATGGACTAGAAACGTTTTCTAGTTTTGATCAAAGAGATATTCTAGTGAAAGTTTCTCTGTAGGATTTTCATTGAAATCTAAGGAGCTCTGTGGCTGTAATTTGGTTATGGTTTTAGATTTGGCTGCAATTTGATCAAAGAGATATTCCAGTCAATGAGACTTGTGCTGCTGGGACTGCCATTCTTGCGCGTAAGAAAGAGATAATGGAACAGATGATGGAGAGACAACAAGTAGAGGATAGCTTTAAAGTATCACGAGTAGTAGATATTTTGAGCGGATTGCCTGGAATAAGAAAGTGGTCACCTTTATACCGGGCATCACTTAGGTTCTCTTATCAGATGCAGTAAACCGACAGGGTCTTGTAGCATTTATTACTCCCGAAGACCGGATTTCATATCTAGAGAGTATGATTGGGGTCAATCTTGATGATTGATAGTCTAGTAACTTTGTTTTTAGATAATGACCATTGACTTTTGTGTTGTTTAATATGACTATTTTAGTGTTATTTTGATTTTCTAAATGACTTTGTTATGGTATTAGTAAAGCAGTATCTGCCTTAATATATTGCTTACATTTTGTCTTGATATTACTCTTTTACATTTTACGCCATTTTCTCTTTACTTAATATTTCGTTCAATGTTTATCATGGTGTTGCAGATGATTAGATGGATGTTAGATGATGATGATGATGAGGGAATTTTGTTAAGTATGGTTAATATTGAGAGATTGGTCCATAGAACTGATAGAGGTGCGGGATGGCGTCATGTTCAACAGCTTATGTATGGATCTGATCAGCAGTGTCATGATATCATACGAATGAACCAAAGAACATTAAAGCATTGTGTAGGATGCTAAAGACACAGTATGGTTTACAGGAGACTCACAATGTCTATCTTGAAGAGGGAGTAACAATGTTTCTTGAAGTAGTTGGTCAGGATAAGACAAGGAGGAGTATTGCTCAGAGATATCAACGAGCTTTGAATACAGTAAAAGGAAAGTTTGATGAGGTTTTGAGTGTTGTCCTCAGGTATGCAGTAGATTCAATAAAACCAGTAGAAGGCGAGTTCACAAGGGTAAGCCCATTTTTGAAGAATGATAATCGATATTGGCCATATTTTAGAAACTGTATTGGAGCACTTGATGGAACACATATTCTAGTTCACATTCCCAGTAGGAATGCAGAAGCTTACAGAGGTAGAAAATCAGAGCCTACAAGCAATGTTCTCGCTATATGTAACTTTGAGATGAAGTTCATATATGCATATGTTGGTGTCCTAGGCAGAGCACATGATACAATGGTTTTGACTCATTGTGCAAAAAACGAAGCTTCTTTCCCACATCCACCAAATAGAAAGTATTATCTGGTTGACTCTGGATATCCTACAAGGACTGGGTATCTTGGACTACATCGTAGGATTAGATATCATCTTGATCAGTTTCTTAGAGGAGGGCCACCATCAAACATGTGAGAATTGTTCAACCGGAAACATTAAGTTTTGAGATCAGTAATTGAGCTGACATTTGGAGTATCGAAAGCAAAATGGAGAATTTTAGACGGTAAACATCCAAAATATGATTTGGCTAGGTGGATAAAGATTGTGACAGAAACAATGACACTATATAACTTTGTTCGTGATTCACATCGAGAGGATCATGATTTTTTACATTGGCAGACAGTAGAACATTATCAGATGATCATGATGAACATACTACATATGAGCCGACAGGTGATAGAGCTATGGAAGGATTGTGAGACACACTCACAGATGAAATTGGAAGAGGACGCCGATTACCTTACTAAAAATTTTCATCTACTTATAAAACTTTTGTTATGTTGACTTGCATCTAAATTTTATATTTTTGTTACGTTGTCTTATATAACTATTTTTGTTTTTAGCATCACATTCTACGTTACTTTTAAATTTTAAATTTTAACTTATAATTTATTTTTTTGCTAAGTTTCATTATAACAAATTTTTAAAAATAATTATACAAATTTTTTCATTTTGATATGTAGTTACATATTGATATTTATTATAAGTTATATGAAATTAATAATTTTAAAAGAAAAAAATATTAAAAAAAAATCGCTAGTCACTAGCGACCGTAAAAAAAACAACATAGCAACTACAAAACGAACAATATAGCAACCAATCGTTGCGACTAATCGTTGGTCGCCATCGACTACAAAAAGAATAACATAAAATTGAAATTCTGGTCGTTATCGCTAGTCGCTGGTCGCTGTCGCCAGCAACCGCGAAAAGAACAAGGCCTACATCTTTTGTTAGTAAATATTTTGTGGACATAAACTTTAGCTATGGTGGTGAATATTTTGTACGAAAAATATATTTTCAAAATCAGTATACTCAGAGTTGCATGTTTTTGTCATGAAAGAAAAAAGATGAAAGCTTTATTAGTCTAGAGACTCACTAAACATTTGATGAATAGCTAGGTGACTTTTCCGCACACCGCACACTTTCGTGCAGGTATAAATTTTTTGGTTTAATTATTTTAAAAAATATTTTATCTTATATATTAGTAAATGACATTAGAATACTAAAAAAATAAAATTCAATATGTAAAAATACACTTTTATAAACCAAAACCAAAAAAGTAATAATATAATATATATGAAAATAATATATATTATGATTTAACATGCAAATCAAAACAATATATTTCAAATTGTTTTAATTTATCCATTAAAATAATTTTATTTTAATATCAACAATAATCTTTGAATTTAAATTATTGGTTGAATATATTTATAAATATTTTTATACTAACCTTTTCGTCTACCTATATCATCTCAATTAATTTAAATAATCTTTATAGTCTCATAATTTTCATTCCGATTTTGTAGCAATCTAATATTAAATTGATTTTTTGGTCAAGATTTAATATTGAATTAATTTCTCTTATAAAAACATATGGAATTGGTAATTCTTCATTGTCTACACGGTAAAAAAAATTACTATATAATGAAAGAAAAGCTCTAAATTTAATGAATGTTTATGGTGAATGATTGCGAATTGATTATGTTTGCAAAATAATATAATATTATAATAAAAATAATAATTAATTAAAAATTATGATAAAAGATTTGTAAAGATCTTTATCTTATTAAAATTTAAAATAGTATTAAATCAAAACAAATGTTTTCTTAACTAATTTTTAAATAATTTTAAAATTTAAGAAATTATTATATATTTTAAAAATAAAAATAATATATATCATTATATGTTTTTAATAAGAAATTATTTTAAGTATAAAATTTAAAATTAAGGGCAACTTTGTATTCAACTACGTTGAAATTGATTGTGGTGTTGACACATAAATATTTTTGATATTCACCCCTTTAATAATAAATAAAATTTCTCTTATGAAAACAAATAGAGTAGTTAAATTTTTCATGATCGACATTGTAAAAGAAATAAGATAAACAAAGGTCTGTGACGAAAGAAAAAACTGTAAATTTAATAAATGTTTACGGTGAATAAGAGCTTATGATGAATTGACAATTGATCATGTTTTCTTTATATAGAAAAGAATATAATATTCAAATGGAAATATGATTTATCAAAAATTATGATAAGTATGAAAGATTTGTTATTATTTTTATCTCATTAAAATTTTTAAAAATATTAAATCAAAAGAAAATATTTTCTTAACTAATTTTCAAATTATTAAGATCATTATATTGTCTTAAAATTGAAAAATTTAATTCAAAATAATACTAATCAAATAAATTACCAATTTTAATTTTATTTTATATATATTTCAATTTCAATTACGAATTTTAAGTTTAATTTTAGTTTTATTTTATATAAATATAATGTGAGGGTAACTTTGTAATTTAATGTAAGGAGAACTCTGTAATCAACTATATTAAAATTAAACATGGTGTTTGTTGGAGGTGGATTTCAACCCCCGACATAAATCCAACTCGACTCCTCCCATGACTTAGTCAAGAATGAAGCTCTTCAACATGCCTTCAATGAAGTACTCAAGAAGACTAGCATATAGTCGTGTAGTCTGAATGCACTCTTTTTCCCTTAGTGGGTTTTGTCCCAAATGGGTTTTCCCACTAAAGTTTTTAACGAGACATTCGGGCTGCATCAACAAGAGACCATTTGTTAGTATATAATTTTAGGCCCAAAACTCATCTCGGTCCTCGGCCTAAAACTCATCTCGGTCCTCGGCCTAAAACTCATCTCGGTCCTCGGCCCAAAGCTCATCTCGGACCACGGCTCAAAGTCTACTTGTCAAGGCAAATCAAGAACATAAGAAATTTTCCATATTCTCAAATATGGAATATTTACAAGAATTTAGGAATATTTTTTAGAGATAATGATAATCTTCCTATTAGGAAAAGAAAATATTACATTGTAATCTAAGTTTAAACCTCTTCTATTCATCTATAAATAGAGGAGGCTACCTCCAAAGAGAGGACATAGAAAATTCGATATATAACTTATACACATTTTATTATTGAATAAACACAATTTTTTACTCTTTTCTTTTTGTCTTCTTAATAATAAGAATTCTTATCTATTTCTCTTTACAAAAGATTTGATTAGGATTTAGATCCCTTGTGTTAAATCCTGCTCAAATGGCGCTAGAAAGAGGAGCAATGAAAAATATTCTTTACCGAAAAAGGATAACAAAAAAAATTCTTCAATAAGAAGTTCGTTATATTATTCAAGATAAGTATCTCTCGTGCTATTAATTCTCAAACCATATTTAGTGATCAGGTCTAATCGTCATCATTCTTATTTAAAATCCTATCTCTGATAAATTTACTCGCTTAATATTACGGTGGTAGTGTTGAAGTCTTAAGCATGTCGGCTAGCGTATTGACAAGCCCATATCATTATACCTTTGATCTCATATTTTAGATAGTCACCTAAACATGTTTTGCTTCGATTCATCACTTGTCACATGTTTATTTTGAAATCAACAGCACATGCTTTTATCTTTGTGCGTGGCTTGCATAAGCTTTTTAGTTTTCAAATCATGCTCTACTTTTGTTTTCTTAAAGTTAACTATTATTGACATAATTACCAAAGTTATGTTAGAGAATCTTTTAAATCATCCTTACATATTTGGATTAATTCCTTACCGGTGATTTATGTTTGTTATATCTATATACTTTATTGCTCTATACATATCTATTTTCGTTCAAAGAAAAAAAAAAAAAAGAGGGCTGAGACCCCTACTCTCAAAAAAGTCGAGCCTTAAAATCTCACATAATGGCCGCGAGACCCTACTCTCTAAAATTCGAGTTTGTGGGGTTGCTCGCAAAATTTATTTCGAGTCTTCAAATCTCGACAATGGCCTAGACCCTACTCTCTAAGCCGAGTCTTAAAATCTTGCCGGGTCTTAAAATCCCGCACGATTCAAAACCGAGTCTAAATCTCGCCAAGTCAAGTCAAATTCTCATACCTTTTAAGCCAAGTCTTGAAATCTCGCCGGGTCTAAAATCCCGCTCACTATAGCCGG
Source organism: Lepidium africanum (assembly GCA_900406405.1). Classification (NCBI taxonomy): domain Eukaryota; kingdom Viridiplantae; phylum Streptophyta; class Magnoliopsida; order Brassicales; family Brassicaceae; genus Lepidium; species Lepidium africanum. The sequence goes on along the minus strand of OVAX01001228.1, from coordinate 9,725 downwards.
GTCTTTAAACCTTGCACGATTTAAAGCCGAGTCATAAAATCTTGCCGAGTCTAAAGTCTCGCTCGATCTAAGCCGAGTCATAAAATCTTGCCGAGACGGAATTCTCGCAAATAATAGAGCCAAGTCTCAAACCCCCTAAGCCGAGACCAAATTCTCGCAAATACGAGATCTAATTCTCACAATTAAGCCGAGACCAAGTTCTCGCAAATACGAGATCAAATTCTCACAATTAAGCCGAGACCAAGTTCTTGCAAATATGAGATCTAATTCTCAAAATTAAATCGAGACCAAGTTATCGCAATTATACCGAGACCAAGTTCTCGCAATTATGTCGAGACCAAGTTCTCGCAATATGCCGAGATCAAGTTATCGTAATTATGCTGAGACCAAATTATCGCAAATATGCTAAGACCAAGTTCTCGCAACTATGCCGAGACCAAGTTCTCGCAATTATGCCGAGACCAAGTTCTTGCAACTATGCCGAGACCAAGTTCTCGCAATATGCCGAGATCAAGTTCTCGCAATTATGCCGAGACCAAGTTCTCCCAAATATGCCGAGACCAAGTTCTCGCAACTATGCCGAGACCAAGTTCTCTCAATTATGCCGAGACCAAGTTCTCTCAATTATGCTGAGACCAAGTTCTTGCAACTATGCCGAGACCAAGTTCTTGCAACTATGCCGAGACCAAGTTCTCGCAAATATGCCAAGACCAAAGTTCTCACAATTAAGCCGAGATCTAATTCTCGCAACGAAACATAGTTTTCGTACTGAAAACCGAGATTTAATTCTCGTAAATTATTCTGAGATCTAATTCTCAACTAGTCTTAAAGCCGAGTTTTAAAATCTCAGCTTAAGATATAAAAGAGTGTACGAGATTAACTCTCACTAAGGGCCAACATAGCGGGGTCTATCCCTAATATCCTATATCGAAACCTCGTTTTTCCAGTTTAAGCCAAGATCTAGTTCTTGCATCTCATAAGCCGAGATCTAGCTCCTACAGTGAAGCCGCGACCCAGTTCTCGCATTTCGCAAAATTGATCTCCACCACGGACATGTCCATACACCTTGCGCCACTTAGGATTTACATTGGACCAGACTGTTTATTCGAAATTCACTGAACTCAAATGCATCCCCCTTCGCCAAATTGGGGGGACAATTGTTGGAGGTAGGTTTCACCCCCCATAATAAATCCAACTCGACTGCTCTCATGACTTAGTCAAGAATGAAGCTCTTCAACATGCCTTCAATGAAGTACTCAAGAAGACTAGCATATGGTCGTGTAGTCTGAATGCACTCTTTTTCCCTTAGTGGGTTTTGTCTCAAATGGGTTTTCCCACTAAGGTTTTTAATGAGATATTCGGGCTGCACCAACAAGAGGTCCATTTGTTAGTATATAATTTTAATCCCAAAACTCATCTCGGTCCTCGGCTCAAAGCTCATCTCGGACCACAGCTCAAAGTCTACTTGTCAAGGTAAATCAAGAACATAAGAAATTTTCCATATTCTCAAATATGGAATATTTCCAAAAATATAGGAATATCCTTAGAGATAATGATAATCTTCCTATTAGGAAAAGAAAATATTACATTGTAATCTAGGTCTAAACCTCATCTATTCATCTATAAATAGAGGAGGCTACCTCCAAAGAGAGAACATGGAGAATTCAACACACAACTTTTTACTCTTTTCTTTTTGTCTCTTTAATAATAAAAATTCTTATCTATTTCCCTTTACAAGAAATTTGATCAGGATTTAGAACTCTTATTCTAAATCTTGCTCAAATAGTGTCAACATGTAATTTTTTTAAAAATAAAAATCCTGTAATAATATATAAGATTTTTTTTGTTAAAGGCTTTTTACTTCATACAAATATAGTTCGAAGGCCAAGGCCCAAAATACATATTAAAAGAACCAATGTACACGAGCCTAGTAATAGAGACAACGATAAACCAAATGAAACATAAGAAATGAAGCAATCAGAAAAGAATTAGTAATCGAACAATCACGACCTCAAATCTATACTGCAAAGCCAGATAACCAGTTTTGCATCATATCCGATTAAATTAGACGAACAACTATTCTATTCAGTTTAGGTATCATAAATCACACATTCGAAAGCAATTCTTGATAATCGATTAATTGAGTTTGGTCCTGGTAGTGAATGAATTTCTCATGATATTAGGGAAATATTCTCCCGAATAGTTCATGGAAACAGGCAATTAAAGAATAGAGGATCTCAAAGAATCCAAATTGCTTTGACAGGTGCAAAAAGAACCATTTGATCCGACCTTGTCGCAGGTAATATCCAAATTTATATATTTAATTAATTTCTGTAATATCTTTTACATAAACAAACAAGCTTAAGATAAGGAGAGAAAATGACAGCATCGTCGTTCCCGCGTTGTTTACTCCCAGCAAATGTAAAGGGCAAAAATATAATTTCAAAAATCATTAACAGATAGACAATCAGAGAAAAATTCCACCATGGATTTGAAAAACCTACTCCAATATTATTATTATTTTCTGGCTGTTGCTTTCCCTCTTCTTTCATCTTTGTCTTCCAAGTTTTCTGATTGATTCCCAGGAAAATCCAATTCCTCAACATTCACCACCAATCTTCCTGTTTGGTTGATCAACGATACGAATTATTTAAAAAATCTCGATCGCGTCGTTGCTTTTTCAAGTACCATCCGTCTTCATTCTGTAATCGATTCGAAATTTTCGATCGTTATTTGAATAGAAGATTCTCGCCGTTTATGCATTTTTTTCTTTGAATAGAAATAACACTTTTCTGAAGACGAAGATTTTTTGGTAAGTTATAATGTATTCTTAGTTGTCATATTGGGTATTCTGAATTGCTTATCTCTCAATCGTTTCCTATTTTGAAATTCTGTCCAAAAATTTCGTGAATGCATTTGAGGTTTCTTCAATCTTTCGTGGAAAATTCAATTTTTCTTTGAGTCGATGATGATGATTTTTTTTTCCTTTTTTCATTTTTTTTCCAGAATTTGGACGAAGGAGACCAGATAATTCAGGATTTTGAGATGGCTAACCATGGTGGTTCGTCAAGGAAAAGTCTCTCTTTCTCTGGTCATTCATTTCAAGGGAGGAAAAAAGCTTCTGAAAATGAAGGTGGAGGCTCTGATCACCCACGCAGATCTCTCACATCATCTCGTTCTTCCCTGTAATCACTCCAAAGCCATTTCTCATTTCTACCACTTTCATCGTTACTTGTTTATCATTAGATTTTGATGGTTAAGCCTTAGGTTGCGTGTTAGGCTTCTAGTATTATTGTTGCCTCTCCAGTTGTTCATTTTGTAGGAATGGATGAGTGTTCTTCAGTTTTGGCTGTTTCAGATATATGTTTAGAATTTTTTGTTTTGGAGAATTGGAGGTGTACTACTTCTTTACTGAAGCTGAACCATTTGTTATCAATTAGCTTCAGTGACTGATTGTCATTACACATTATTGCCTGGTTTCGATGTTGCGAGCATGATACTTGGTTTGTTGTTTGCTAAAGCTGCTCTCGGAGTAGGCTCATTTTGGTTAAAATTAGCAAACATGATGATAATTTCCGCAGAACAACTGAATGTTTTCTGATGCTTCCAACTGAGTATTATGGCCTGCTCTGCAACTGTAAAAACTTCAAAATAGATGCATCAAGTACAAGCTCTGGAGTTTGATTACTTATTATTCTGTATGGGTGTTGACATGTAAAACTACAATAGTTTATTTTCTCATACATTATATAAGCTTTTCACCTAGACAGTTCAAAATTTGCTGGTGAAGTTTTACATATATCACTGTCTGCATGTTGTAGAAGCTTGAGCGGCGAAAGGAGTAGCGAGAGAACTGTTAGGCGATTACGGTTGAGTAAGGCCCTCACTGTACCAGATACGACAACCATATATGAAGCTTGCCGAAGGATGGCTGCACGTCGTGTTGATGCGTTATTGCTGACTGATTGTAATGCATTACTTTGTGGGATCCTTACAGACAGGGTACAGTTTCATGACCAATATCACAACAAACTGTTTGCCGGTTCTTACTTGTCTCAATTGGCGTTAATACATATTTTCCTTTCATTTTGGTTAAGGACATAGCAACAAAAGTGATTGCTAAAGAACTCAATCTTGAGGAAACACCTGTATCTAAAGTTATGACCAAGAACCCTGTCTTTGTTTTGTCTGACACTATTGCTGTGGAAGCTCTTCAAAAGATGGTGCACGGTATGTAGTGCTTAGAAAACACCTTTTTTTTTCGATCTTTCATCAAATTCTTTGTTTTATATTTTCATGATATTTTTAACTGACAAGTGGACCTGCAGGCAAATTTAGACATTTGCCAGTTGTAGAGAATGGAGAAGTTATTGCACTTCTTGATATTGCAAAGTGTTTGTATGATGCAATCGCGCGGATGGAAAGATCAGTTGAGAAGGGTAAGGCCATTGCTGCAGCTGTTGAAGGCGTTGAAAAGAACTGGGGGACATCTATAGCTGGTATAATAAAAATATGAAATTAAATATCTCCATTTTTTTTTTTCTGCAAAATAGCCTGGATTGTGTTTAAGCATTAACTTGTCTCTCATGGCGTTGTTATTGCATCAGGGCCAAACACTTTGATGGAGACACTTAGAGAACGAATATTTAAGCCTTCACTGTCAACTATAATTCCAGAGAATACAAAGTAGGTAATATCTCCTTCAAATTTATATCATATTATAACTTACTTACTTTTATACTTGTTTTGTCAAGGGTAAGTTGAAGCTTCATGAGTACATTATTGAATGAAAACGTACAGGGTTTTAAAGGTTGGATTGGATGAAACGATATTAGGAGTAACTATGAAGATGGTGGAATATCAGTCTAGCTCAGCCGTGGTGATGGTTGAGAACAAACTAGCAGGAATTCTGACGTGAGTCTCATAAAATGGCATCATGTTTTCTTTCTCGTTTTCGTATATCTAGATAATAAGCCTGTTTTACTTCTTAGGTTAAGAATTTGTCTCAAGATTTACTACCATGTCATGTTTCAAACTTTATTAGCAGAGCTTTATGTTTAACTTGTGATTTTTGTTAGCTCAAAGGACATCTTGATGCGGGTGATAGCCCTAAATCTTCCTGTAGAGACAACTATTGTGGAGAAGGTAATATATTTTATTTAGTCGATTTTTTGGTAGCTAATTTGTATATATGCATACACTCTTTTGATTTCGGGTAAATTTTGAGCTGGTGGGAATTATTTTTCAGTGTTTCCTTTGTTGTTTCTGTTGGATTATGCTATAGGTTATGACACCAAACCCAGAATCTGCAACAGTTGATATGGCAATTGTTGATGCCTTGCACATCATGCATAATGGAAAATTTCTGCATCTTCCTATATTAGATAAAGGTAAATAAATTTCCCCAGAACTGACTGTGAGCAATAGAGTATGAAGTATTGTTGTCTCAGCATTGATGATTTTACTACACAGATGAAGATGTTGTTGCTGTTATTGATGTGATCCACATAACTCATGCTGCTGTTACTACGGTACACTTCTTTTCATCAAATTTCTTCTAATTGAAGTAGGAAACATGAGACAAGATCGATAAACGATTTGAGAGCTGAAAGAACAGGATATATTTGTTACCATTCTTGTTGAAGATTATGTTTTGATATAAGTTATTACTTCCTTTTAACTAGGCCGGAAGTACGGTTGGAATTAATAATGAGACAGCAAACTCAATGATGCAAAAGTTTTGGGATTCCGCTATGGCTTTGTCTCCTAACGAAGATGGAGATGAAACGAGGAGGTTTCTTTTTACTCATTTTGCTTTAGACCATTATTTTTGAGCAAAAGTTGGGTTCTTAAACTGGTTCATGTAATTATGCAGTGAAGAAGAATCAATTAAATTATCTTCAGAGATAGATGGGACAAAATCATTCTCATATCCTAACACCTTTGCATTTAAACTCCAAGATAGAAAGGGACGAAAGCATAGATTTATGTGTGGTACGTTAAAGTATAACTCTTTGGAAAATAAAAACACCATTTTATGGAAATGCTCTACAGAGTTCATTAACCCTTTGTACGTCCCAATTATAGAAACACACAGTTTGACAACTCTGATAACAGCAATCCTTCAAAGAATGGGAGATGACATTGAGCCTCATAATTTGCCTCAGATAATGGTAGGTATCTATATTTCACAAGCTTTTCAAACTGAAACTGGAGAAAATATCTTGACGTGTTATGTGCCGTGTGTAGTACGAAGATGAAGACAATGACAAAGTGGTTTTGGCATCAGATGGTGATCTTGGAGCTGCCGTAGAACACGCAAAATCAATTGGCTGGAAGGTAAAATAATTATACCATCACTTTTAATGTCAATTACTGCAAAGAACTGGGATATAACGATACATTCATAATTAGTATCTGAAGTAAAAATAGTTCTATGATGGTTGGTTCGATTTATGTGGATTTTGTGGTAAAGAAGAACATATTTAAGATTATTTGGGGATTCCAAAACTGGTGCAGGGTTTAAAATTACATTTAGACTACACAGAAGAGAGAGGGCACAAGAAAGGTTTAAGTTTCGAGGATATGGACTACAATGAATCGAGCTCATGGGCAGCTGCTTACAAAACGGTTGCAGCCGGAGCTGCTCTTGCTGCTGGACTTGGAGTTATGGTTTACCTTAAACGCCACACAAACTAACAGATTCATTTATTGGGAGAGATACAAAGGTGAATGCTTTTGCAAACCAAATTTTTCAACTTCATGTGCATGTTTTTTGTTTTGTTTTGTTACTCATTGTCGTTTTTAATCTTACATATTAGAACTGTACATAAATAAGTTAATAACATGTATGTATTGAGAGTGATGTTTTTGTGATTTTGGTTTGCAAAGTATATTTGAATTATATTACACTACGTTTGTACAATGACTATCCTTTAATTTTTTGATTAATCATCGATGACTATTGCTTCTTCTATAAACGACAACTTGATTATATTGCCTCTTTGACTTGCATGTGTACAGACTTCAAATCGTGACAACCTCCAAGTATTTTAATACATCTATGTTGACGAAACAAGAAACCATAACCGGGTTTGTCTTGTAATTTTATCTTTAACCTGATTATCCCCAAATGATTATTGGGCGAAAAAAAAGAAGAAAAACAAAACACATTATTGAGATATTGACTATGCCTTGGTTGCGTCACAGACTAGAGGCCTTAGTCAACGACCGATGGCTAGTCTTCGTCTGTGCCATGTGGATCCAATCCGTCGCCGGTGTCGGTTATCTATTCGGCGGTTCTATGTCTCCGGTGATAAAGACCGCCCAAGGTTACAACCAGAAACAGATTGCTCTTCTCGGTGTTGCTAAGAACCTCGGTGACGCTATCGGCTTCGTCTCTGGTGCCTTATCTGAGGTATCACCCTCTTGGGTGGTTCTACTCGTCGGTGCAGCTCAGAATTTTTTCGGATATGGTGTTGTTTGGCTCGTTGTCACTGGTCAATTGCCTAATCTGCCTCTTTGGATGGTGAGTTGATTTTTGTTCACATATCATAATTGAATACACTTGCGATTTCTTGGTAGAATAATGTTCCTTTCCTTTTGAATTTGAGTTTGAATTCTTTTAATTTGGGTATTTTTGCATTATCAATGAGTCTCTGTTTTCTAATGTTGAAATGATGATGTTTGGAACTATATATTGCTCCAGATTGGGAACAATCCTTAAAAAATTAGAATGTAAGTGATTGCAGGTTTAGTGAATAATTTTGGCAAAATTGTATTTGAGTTCAGATGAGATTTTGTAGAGTACATGGAAATCTAGTGCATTTATGATGCGTTAGTTCGTTAGTTCGCTTAGCTAAAGTATCTGTGTGAGATTCCTGAACTTTTAGGTAAGGGAGTTTTAAGAGCATAGGGCATATAGAATCTAGTGTCAGAAATGAACATAGGAGTTCGACTGAATATTACAAGGCATTTATATCAGTGAGATTCTAAAGCTTTTTCCTAAGTATGGTATGCTTAGAGAGTTAGAGCTGCTAGCTGTAGTAACAGTATTTTTTGTTCATGCAGTTGTTTGTTGCTATATTCGTGGGGACAAATGGCGAAACCTACTACAATACAGCAACTCTTGTGTCCTGCATCCATAACTTCCCAGAAAGCCGTGGTCCTGTTGTGGGAATCCTGAAAGGATTTTCTGGCTTGAGCGGAGCAGTCTTGACTCAGATTTATTTGATGTTCAGTCCGTCTTATGATTCTTCGGTTATTCTCATGGTTGCTCTTGAACCACCGGTCGTGGTTCTTGCTCTACTATTCGTTGTTAGACCTGTGGAAAGAAGTTTCAGGATGAACTTGCGATCTGATGATCTGCGTTTCTTGGCTATTTACGGGTTTTGTGTTGTCCTTGCAGTATACTTATTAGGAATATTGGTTCTTCAGAGTCTAGTTGATATTAATCAAACATTTATCACAATCTCTGGTACCATCCTTGTCATTTTCATGGTTGTTCCAGTTCTTGTCCCTATTTCATCGGTTTTCATCTTGGGTAACAATGCCACCTTAACGAAACCCCAAGAAGGAACCTCAAATGTCGATCAGAATGAGATTAAAACATTGATAGAGAGAAGTGAAATGCCACCGGAAAAGAGAAGAGCACCGTGTATAGGAGAAGATTTTACCTTGTTTCAGGCTTTGAGGCAAGTCGACTTCTGGCTTGTATTTGTGTCTCTGGTTCTAGGTGTAGGTTCGGGAATAACAGTGATAGACAATCTTGGTCAGATTTGTTATTCCCTCGGGTACAACAACACCAAAGTATTTGTCTCACTGATCAGCATCGCCAATTTTCTCGGTCGTGTTGCTGGTGGCTACTTCTCAGAGCTAATTATAAGGTACAAAACCTCAAAACCATTCTCTTTTACGTCGAACAGTATATGTTTAGAATCAACTGTATTTTAACTTACATTTTCTTCACTCGCCTTCTTTCCACAAGAAAACTCTCACTTCCAAGAATATTGGCAATGTCTGTGGTTCAAGCCATAATGTCTATAGGACTCATCTACTATGCCATAGACTGGCCCGGGAAGATCTATGTAGTGACCATTGTATTAGGAATGGGTTATGGTGCTCATTGGGCAATTGCTCCTGCTTCAGTCTCTGACATTTTTGGCCTAAAGAGCTTCGGTTCTCTTTACAACTTCCAGATTACAGCTTTGCCTATTGGGTCGTTTGTGTTCTCAGGCGTGATTGCAAGCAACATCTATGACTACTATGCAAGAAAACAAGCTGGACCAACCTCAGAGACTGAGTCGCTCGTTTGTACAGGCACAGTGTGTTATTCAGTCACGTGCGGTCTCATGTCTGTGGTGTGTGTAATGGCTATGATCTTTAGTTTGAGTGTTGTTTATAGGACGAAGAACTTCTACTTGAGGCTTCAGAGAGCAAAGACGTGAAGTTAGTGTAAGCAATTTAAATTTTGGTCTTTGGAAGAAATGTGTAAGCAATTCTTAGTAAAATTATAGCTAAATTCGACTTCAATTTTTAAAGTGCAATAATTCACATGTATTTGAACGTAATATCAAAAGATAATTACCCTAAAGAATTAGATTAACGTAATTTACATAAACATCTTATTTACTTAATGATGTCTTGATTATTTTGAAGAAATGGCTTCAACATGAACTAGAATGTTCTATGCAATTAAACTATTATATATTCTTGAAGATTAGATG
>OVAX01001227.1:0-50355 GCA_900406405.1 Lepidium africanum | reverse complement strand
TCAATTGAGATTAGATTCTGGGAATTTCCACACCCAGAAGGTGTTTGATGAAATTCCTGAAGCAACTAATTTCAGAGATTTGCATATCTAGCCTAAGAGATTAGTTGTCTACAATTTAGTAAGTTGTTTTNTTAGTTGTCTACAATTTAGTAAGTTGTTTTTTCATGCCTTCTTGATTATAATTCGCTAATGAGAATTAGGTCTGATTGTAGTCTGGTTGAGATTGTTTGCCATGAGAATGGATTCATTTACTTGTGAACTTGCTGTCTAGAGATCACCTCTGTTTAAGTTTTGTTATGCTTCTGTGGTAGACTAAGGAGCTTCACTGATCCATGATTCCCATCCTTGAGACCTGCTTATCCTGCTGATTTACTCTTTCTCTTTAGTGCCTTGTATCGTTTTGTTTATGTTCTCCTTATTGCTATCTGATTCTGGTTCTGTATTTCTTATTCCTATTTGCTTTGGTTGTTTGTTAGTTTATTCGCTCAATAGGTTGATAGTATAATCAATATCTGAATTGGCTTTAATTAGATAAGTTGAATCGCATCCTAATTGTTAGTTGCTTTCCTATTGGATTGACACTTTCTATATTGCAACGATGATAATGCAGTAGGATATTTGAGATAGTTAAATCTTTGCATCAGTGAACGCATGGGAGCTCGAGGCATTCACCCGTAGTCTATCTGCCCTTCATTCCGAAGTTGAGGCTTTATTATGGGCAATGGAGTCTATGATAGTTCTACAGATGACAGAGGTAGAGTTTTCGACGGATTGCGAGACAGTTCTGAAGATTTTCAACCAACCAGAGGAGTGGCCAGTTTTCCTACCATACCAGGAGGATTTTATGAGGCTAAGTTCACTGTTTTGTTTTTTCTCTTTTTCTGTTATTCCGAGATTTTAAATCATAAAGTTAATTCTCTCGCTCGTTATATAAAAGAGGTGGCTAATGATATATTGGTGTAATCTTTGAACTTTGGGTTTTTGGTTTTTATAATATAATTGCTGCTGACAAAAAAAAAATGGAAATAAAGCCTGTATTAGTTGTACGTGGCTTATTTTCATTGGTAGATATTGTAAAGCTACATAGTCTTAGCCGCAGGAAATTGCTACTTTGTGTTAAAACCAAAGAAAAACACCAAGAATGTCCCCCGGGTTTGGGCCCCACCCATTTGCCCCAACATCGATTTTGTTTGCCAGCAATGGAAATCAGATACATTAATCTTATTTATTTTGTTTGTCTTCATTATTTCATTATTTACACAAGTCAAATGCTAACGACTCATTTTTGAGATTATGACAAATAATTAACACAACGGCAATTTATATTTATTTTAATTAGTGGAGAGTAGGAGATATTTGGGTGTGAAGGTGGGGGCATGTGTAACGCATGGATAGCAAATTTTCAACTAATTAATTAGATATACTCCTTTATGTTTTAGATTTTTCACATATATTAAAAAATTATTAATTGTTTTATTTTTTCTAAACAAAATTCAGCTTATCACAAATTTCAAAATAGTTTAACCAATCACAAATCAATTTACAAAATTTAAATAGTCAAAAATACCAAAAATACAATAAATTTTACATAGAAATCTTAAAATATCAACTAAAAATAAACAAATTTTTTTCTAAAATATCAATTAATAAAAAACAGAAGGAGTATTTTATATCAAACTAAATTTAATGTCAGCCTTTCCTAACCACAACCTTAATGTTGTTGTCTCAGTCTCACCAAGTAAAGCCCTTTTTTTTTTTAATCTCTTACCAACCTCTTTTACAGTATTGGGCTTCACTACTACAACATTTGTTTGTTGGTTTTGCATTACTACAAAATCAACAATCTTTTTGGTAACTTAAGTGTGTTGCGCATGCTGTTTGGTTTGTTTCTCCAGAATACTTAGTTAGAAATTGAGACTTGCAAAGTTTGTATTATGGATGAGACCAAAACAATTACTCTCAAACTTATTTGACTTTGAAGGTTCCGTCTCATGTTATGAAATCAACCAAACCTTGTGAGAAACTTTTGAAGTGTGCCTTTTGACTTGAGTATCATCAAAATGGATAACATAATGATATTCTTGACCACACAAAACGGATAAAGATCAACATCAATTAAAAACACATGAGCCATTTAAACGATGATCCTAGAGTAAACTATTACAGTCTCTTCTAATTCATTTCTCCTTCTCTTCTTCATCTTCATTGTCTTCCTTCAAATCATCCTCTAGAAACCTGAAAACGTTTCTGTTTCTGTTAGGACTATCCAAAGCTCTCTTCTCATGTTCTACCTCTGCTTCTTCATCTCCTTCTTCCTCTCTTTTCTTCTCCTCTCCAACCAATCGAACACTCTTCCTTCTCTTCACAACTCTCTCCTTCAACACACCAACAATCTCTCTCACTGCCTTCTCTCCATCACTCCTATTCCTAATCAACACTTCACTAACATCAGCTGGTGTAATCTCTGCTTCCTCAACACATTCCTCCATCTCTTTCAAATCAACAACATCAACATCCTCTTCCTCAAGCCTTAGATAATTCTTCAACAAAATCTTCAAAGCTGAAAACTTACAAAACCCCATGTGAATATGCATATCCATCCTTCCACTTCTTAACAAAGCTGAATCTAACTTCTCTATATGATTCGTAGTAAATACAAAGATCCTCTCACTCCCACAACAAGACCAAAGCCCATCTGTGAAATTCAATAGCCCTGAAAGTGTCACCGAGCTTCCGGGTTCATCCATTGTAATCGAACCCGACCCGTTTGTTAAACTTGGATCATAACACCCATTCCTCTTCTTACTTCTTTCCCTTTTCGTTAAATTAATCGAGCAATCAATATCTTCAATGACAATAATCGATTTTGAGCTAGTCTTCATCAACAGTTTCCTCAATTCTGAATTGTTCTGAACCTCCGTGAGCTCCAGATCGTAAATATCATAACCAAGATAATTCGCCATTGCAGCGATCAAACTCGATTTCCCAGTTCCAGGTGGTCCGTACAATAGATACCCTCTTTTCCAAGCTCTTCCCGTCTTCTGATAAAACCCTTGTCCATTCGCAAACTCTCTCAGATCTTCCATGATTCGTTTCTTCTTCTCCGGATCCATCGCTAAAGTCTCGAACGTGCTTGGATGCTTGAATCTCACCGAATCCCATGGATGACTCCTCGAATCTAGCGAGACACCTCTTGAGTTCGTGTAAAGAAGCCTCTCTTCGTTTCTCCGGCGAATCTCCTCGGATTTTCCGACAATGTAATCGAGGTAAGAATCTAGAACAAGAGTTTTGTCTCTTTTGTTGATTTGTAGCGTAAACCCTCGTTTTTCTTCTGGCATTGGTCTCCACGAAAAGCTCTGGACTTGACGTTGAACAACAACGTGTTCCCAAAGAACAGTAACGCCGTTAAAGACGTCGATGATTCTGTCATTGTTGGAGAGACCGAAAGTGACGGAGCTTGAGTTAGGGACACGTGTTAGGCTAAGACGTGTGTTATTGCTGCTCGAGACGGCGCCGTTAACAGTGACTGAAGAGCTAAGGTAAAGCTGAACGGCGTTGTAAAGCTCGTTGGTGTTGACGCCGTCAATCTCCGTTATGTCGAAGTAAGTGTAAGAAGAAAACACGTGACGGAGACGTGTTAAGAAGTGGAGTAAAGCTAGTCGGAGCTCCGGTGGAAACATGAGTTGAAGAATTGTTTGACAAAAAGCTAACATGCCAACTAAAGAAGCCATTGTTGTCCAATAATCACTCATTTTCATCTTCTTTCTCTTTTAGTTTAAACCAAAAAAGTTTTGATCTTCAGAAGAAATTAGAGAATTTGAGAAGTGATGAGGTGAGAAAGAGTGGGTTTAGTTAAATTCTGCAGAAAGACTGATTTTTTGAAGTTTTTGTTCTTGAGATTTGGGAGGGAAAATGGTTTAGTTGAAGCTTTTGAGAGAAGAACATAGAGACGTTGGTGGGAATTTATTGAAATATGAAAGTATGGTTCACTTCAATTTATAAAAAAAAATATAGAGGGAAATGTTATAATTTATTTTTTGTTTCATAAAAATTGTTTTGATATTTGTGAATATATTACCACTTGGTTGTGAATTGAATCATTGTATGTATGGTGCAAATTATATAAGTAACTATTACTCAATTATTACATAGGTCCATACGGTTTCTAGACTTGCAAGTTATTTGGATGAGACTGGCGAGATGTAATAATGGTTACGCGACATGTAGATCTCACATCGGATACTACTCCACATTTTCTTTTGTTGTCCAACTATATGAACTTACTTTTAAATATTTAAAAAGTTTGGCTAAAGTTTGAAACTTGAATGGTGAAGAATGATAAAAAGAGAATATAAAGGACAGTACCAAATAAATGGATAGGTTTTTACTCTTACGCGAAATGAATCGGACAAACAAGTACAATGAGTGAAAACACTATAAACGACAACATATAGTTTTTATAAAAAATGAAAATTAAATACTCAGAGAAGGAAAGTTTCTTTGAGACAGGCAAGAATCAATAATTTTAGCTGGATTGGTTCAATGTAATGTTTTATTGTTTGGTTTTAGTGTTGAAAGGATAACGATCATTGTGAAATTGTAATGTTGTCTCTGAAGAAAATAGAGAAGTAACTAGTAAAAGCAAAAAGAGACATGAGGGTCTAGTTTAGGGTTTATGAGTGTGACTTACAGTTGGATTTGTTTTGTTTTGTTGGGACTTTGTGATATTATTCTTCAAGACACTCGAATTTACGTGGGACATCTTTGTTTGTCTACATTTGCATATCAACATCTATCACCATTATACTCAAAACTCTCTTTGCTTTCTTTCACATCCCTATCTAATTCCGACATTAATAAACCTTATCAAAGTCCTAAAATTAGTTTAAACACCTTTAATGACAATCAATATATCTGTTGAACTCCTAGACTAATCAAATGACTAATTGTTACCTTTTTCTCTTTCTTTCTTCTAAATTTATAAATTGACAAAAGAGTAATACAACCGTAAAATACATAAGTCGGCTAATAACAAAGATATAACCGGAAATAAAGTGTAAGAAAAGAAAAGTAAATAATTTAAAGGATGATTTACTTAAAGAGTTTGTGAAATATAGGTAATTACTTAAAAAGTTCATATTATATTAAAATTATTCAACTAGTCTCTATTTTTTTTAAATACACTTGTACCTTTTTGGTCTTTATAAAAAAAGTATTACGAAAATGACATTAATGAAAACTGCCACATCAGCGAATCTGTGTTTTCAAAGTCTATCAAACATAGAAATGCGTAGTTAAGTAGACTATAAAATAGATTGTAGACTTTATGAGGTGAATAGTAGACTTTACTTGTTAGTTTGGCACACTTTAGTAGAGAAAGTCATACAAACAAAAATCATCCTTAATAGACTTTAATGCTACGTTTAACAGACTTTAAGGACCTTAATAGTAGACCTTACAGAACTGAATATTTCATGCATGGTAGATTTTGAAATGTTGCTTTTAGGTCGTAAATACCTAGTGTATTAGATTTTGTTGTGAAGTGTAGTAGACTTTGTTGTCCTTCATAACAGACTTTGTGTATGTTAACTGTCCACACTTAGTAGACTTTAAGTCATCGAAAGTTGGGCGAATTTACCAGGTTTATTAGACTTTGCTGTGACGTTTAGCAGACTTTGACAGCTTTCATGACAAACTTTGTGAACGTTAATAGACCACGCATAGTATACTTTAATCCAATGAATTTAGGGCGTAAATACCTAGTGTATTAGACTTTGTTTCGAAGTGTAGTAGACTATGTCGTCCTTCATAATAGACTTTGTGTATGTTAACTGACCATGCTTAGTAGACTTTAAGTCATCGAAAGTTGGGCGAATTTACCAGGTTTATTAGACTTTGTTGTGACGTTTAGCAGACTTTGGGAGCCTTCATGATAAACTTTGTGAACGTTAATAGACCACACATAGTATACTTTAATCCAATGAATTTAGGGTGTAAATACCTAGTGTATTAGACTTTGTTTCAAAGTGTAGTAGACTATGTCGTCCTTTATAATAGACTTTGTGTATGTTAACTAACCATGCTTAGTAGACTTAAGTCATCGAAAGTTGGACGAATTTACCAGGTTTATTAGACTTTACTGTGACGTTTAACATACTTTGACAGCCTTCATGACAGACTTTGTGAACGTTAATAGACCACATATTGTAGACTTTAATCCAGCGAATTTAGGGCGTAAATACCTAGCGTATTAGACTTTGTTTCGATGTGTAGTAGACTTTGTCGTCCTTCATAACAGACTTTGTGTATGTTAACTAAGCACGCATAGTAGACTTTAAGTCATCGAATGTTGGAAAAATTTACCAGGTGTATTAGACTTTGCTCTTACGTTTAGCAGATATTGACAACCTTCATGATAGACTTTGTGAACGTTAACAAACCACACATAGTAGACTTTAATCCAACAAATTTAGGGCATAAATACCTGGTGTAAAGACTTTGTTTTGACGTGTAGTAGACTTTGTCATCCTTCATAACAAACTTTGTGTATGTTAACTGAGCATGCATAGTAGACTTTAAGTCATCGAATGTTGGATGAATTTACCAGGTGTATTAGACTTTGCTCTTATGTTTAGCAGACTTTGTCAGCTTTCATGATAGATTTTGTGCTCGTTAACTAACAACGCATAGTAGACTTTAATCTAGCGTATTTAAGGCGTAATTACCTAGTGTATTAGACTTTATTCTGGCGTTTATGAGACTTTGAAGTAGACTTAAATCATCGGTATTTGGACAAATTTACTAGGTTTTTTAGACTTTGTCGTGACGTGTAGTAGACTTTGATGGCCAGTAAAACCAGGCCTCGTCAACGTTAACTAACCACACCTAGTACACTTTATTTCATCTAATGTTAGACATAAAAACCAGGCTTATTAGACTTTATGTTGACGTGTAATAGACTAAAAAGTATCATAACCTACCATACATCTTACTTTTGATAGACTTTAATTTGTGGTTTAATAGACCTTAAGACCTTTCACATTAGTCTTCATTATAGTACGTTTGATAGACTTTGATGTCTAAACCCTAGTTAGCAAATGACGATTTTGCCCACCAATTATTATTCTGTTTGAGAGCTCACCCACCACCCTCATGTGATTACTGTGGCCATACAACCATGTTTGAACGCTCAACAACCAACCTCCATTGCTAAAGCCCGATGATGTTTGAAAATAATTCAAAGTCTACCAAGTCAACTTTTCGAAGTCTACTGAAGAAATTATCGAAGTCACTAAGTTAGTTTTCGAAGTCTACTAATTCAATTATGTAAAGTCTACTAATAATTAATGCAATTGACTTTTAAAGTCTACCAAACCAATTTAAGAACCATTTCAAACATAGCAAATTAGGTCTACTAAATCCTTAGTACAGTCTTGTACACATGACCATGAAGACCGCCAAGCTACAACCAAGATTTATGATTACACTGCAGTTTAAATACATATACCAACATCCATGAATCAGTACATCTCATAATTCCTTTTGACATTGAGCTTATTGATCAATAACTGCTGCATCAGCCTCTTTGTCCACTTGTACTTTGCTCATGCAAGCTTTAGTAATACTCTAACCGAAGAATTTTTCTCTATGTCATTATAAACATCCTCACCAATACCTTTTATCATCAGACTAAGCTCATTAAGTCGGCATAAGTGGTTGACACTCTTATGTATCGTGACTGCGGAGTCTGGTTTATAAAACCTTCCTGGGTACTTTCTGTCCTACGCCATAGCTGTACCGTTTAAACAGAGAAATGTTAGAAACCGATCAAAGAACAACATGCACATAGTCTACCAAGCTACCAGCATCATACCCTACAAAGTCTACCAAGAAACAGTAAACATAGTCTACAAAGTCTACCAACCTACATTAACTCAATCACTATAGTCTACCAAGGTAAGTTTACCATATATTCAAAGTCTACCATGCAACACGAAGTCAATAAATATAGTCTGCCAAGCGAAGTCAATCCAGAAGCATAGTCTACCAAGCTACCTGCATTATACCCTAAATTATCTACCAAGTAACAGGAAGCATGACCTACAAAGTCTATTAACCTACACTATGTCAATCACGAGAGTCTACCAAGGTAAATGTACCATATATGCAAAGTCTACCATGCTACATGACGCATAGTCTACAAAGTCCACCAACCTAAGCGAAGTCAATCAGGAAGCATAGTCTACCAAGCTACCTGCATCATACCCTACAAAGTCTACCAAGTAACAGGAAGCATAATCTACAAAGTCTATCAACCTACACTAAGTCAATCAAGAGAGGTCTACCAAGGTAAGTGTATCATATATGCAAAGTCGACCATGTTACACGAAGTCAATAACTATAGTCTACCAAGGTACATGTATTATATTCATCAAAGACTATCAAGCACCACTAAGTCACACACTATAGCCTACAATGTTACATGACGCATAACTAACAAAGTCCACCAACCTAAACGAAGTCAATCAGCATTGTTTACCAAGTTAGATGAAGCATAAATAACAACCTCTACTAAGCTACATGAAGTCAATCACCAAAGTCTACTAAGATACATGTAAAATACAACAAAGTCTATCTGGATACAACAAATTCAATCATCATAGTCTATCAAGGTACATGTAAAACATTCATCAAAGTCTGTCAAGCTCCACGAATTCACCCACTATAGTATACCAAATTTAGATTTCTATATCATTAAAGACTTCAAGTCTACTAAACTTATCAACAGAAATGTCATTCAATCTCTACCAAACTGACCTTACTTCGACATAACTACAACGACGACTCGTACATTTCAACCACAAATCGGAGATTTCATCCAAAAACATAGATTTCTACCAAAATCATTAAAATGGACAAAGAAAAATCGACAAAGAACCCTTACAGAGAGCCGGAGACGAGACGAGGAGCCAGTCCCGGCGACGGGATTCACCGGAGAAGAGATGAACAGAGGAGAACGACGGAGAGAGAGAGTCCGAGAGGAAGACAAACGCGTGAGAAAAAGGGAGAGGTCGGGAGAAAGAGAGATGATCTTCGCCGGAATAAATGGAGAGTGACGAGAGAGTGTGTTGTGGCGGTGAGAGAGATGGTTATGTTTCAGTAAACTGTAGAATGTTTGGGTTATTAGGGTTTCTGTAATTTTTTTTAACAGTTTTTTCTTTTTAAATGACAATTGTGTAATAAAATAAAAACCACCTAGTTATTTTAGACTTTTCAATTGTGACTTCAAAAATGACAAATGACACAAAAACTCTTTTAAGTAGTTATGAATATTTTACACACTTTTTAAGTAATTCTTTCTAATTTAAATACACAAAATGTCAAGATAGAACAATTAAGAAAAAAACTCGTCAAAATAATAATCTCCCACATGATAATGGAAGCTTTTATAAATTAGAAAAACCAAACATGGAAAATAGACATTTTATAGTGAATAAGTGTACTTCATAGAAAAATAACTAAGTTTTAGAACCGACAAAAGAATCCCACAATTTTTATTAGAAGTAGCAAAGTTAATAATAATCGACTGAAAAGCGCTTAGTAAAACTTTTTGGAAGACTAAACTTCGATCAAAGTTTCAAAATTAAAACGAAGGAGCAACGTTAACTAGAAAATATCATACTTATAAAGTTTGTATTGTTTTCCAATGGTAAACCTTGAACTCTAGAGACTATTGAGTCATTATCATTGCGGCAATTTGCCAATGAGTCCGATCTACTTAATGACGATCCAATTAGTCTCCATTACATATATTAAGGTTAAACAAAATGGTCTCATCTTTGTTGTCAATCGTTGATAATGGAAAACAGACGATCGATATTTGGTTTTGCCGACAAAAAAATAAAAGATTGACGTTTTTCAGATGTTTTAAATAAGGGAAAATTGGTGAGATATGTAAAAGAGATGACACAGAATGACAGTGACAGTAGATAAGGTCCAAGTTACTAGAGTCACTTTTTCAGAACTGTGGAATCTCCCAACACCATAAAAATCTTTCATTTATTATTGCCCTGTTAATTAATAGTAGTAAAACGTTTTCGTAATATTGAACTGAATTAACTCAAATTTGTTTATTGATGAGAAATTTGAAAAGAGAATTATGTAAGAACTCAAAAAGCAATTACGTATCTTTAAGCTTTGGCCATTGGTTGATATTGTGGGGAAGAATTTTGGAGGAAAGATTCTGTGCAGAGATCCGCTGGTGATTCTGGTTTTGGAATTTACTATCCTCTGGTTCTGAGCTAAACCCAAAAGGAACAACAATTAAATAATCAATATTAAATGTCAAAAGTTATAAGACTATTTTTAATATTATACTATTATTGTGTAATGTTACAAGGCATCTCTCAAGTACAATTGGCATTTACTTTTGGAACTGACTCTCTTTGGCATTTTCTTCTAATTTTTTCGAATTGAGAGAAATCATTCACTTCATTATTAAAATCATGTACACAAATTGTTTCGGCCTTTGAAGTAATTTTCATTTTCCCAGTACAAGAAAAGATAGATTTATTATTTACAATTGGTATGTTTTTGACAGAGTTGTCATAATTCACCTTAAAGAGGTAAGAAAAAAAAAGAGAGTAAAAAAATAGATGACGTTAAACACAAGCAAACTCTGTGACTTCTTACATAATGGCTTCGAGAGCATTACCCTCTCTGCCACACTCGTCCCCCCAAAATTACTTATTTACTACAACTACCAAACAAAGTTTAACAACTTGAAAAGACAAAAAGTTAATACTTAATTATTGAAACTTGTGTGAAGCTATACTCTATAATTTAATGCAACAAAAGAGAAAAATATTTCTTCCACATTTTTCATTCACTTCTGTGACTTAATATATTCAAAAATTATTACATCATAGTTTGTAATGTTATATATGCCAATTCACTTATAAACTAAGATGATACCCGCGCTACCATAAAATTTTGATATATTACTAAATATGTTTTTTTGAAGTTGTGCGGAGTTGTACAATACATTAGCAACATACAGTTTTGCATATAAAATGTACATTGCATACGCAAGTAATCAAATGATTTGTAAATTTAGTGAGTGTTATACATATATAGTATTTAATAACCTTTGTTGTTATTTTTATTGGAAAACAAATAGCAAGTATAAATTTTACGATTCTACTTGTTTAGTGCGAATGTTAAAATAACTTATTTTTTAGTTACTGTATACGTATCACAAAGTTTGAGTATAGTATAGTGTTTCGTTTGATAATTAACTATAAAATAATAGTTTGAAACTTATACACATTATTTTTAAATTTATTTTAGACAACTGAAATCTGAATTCTTAAATTATAATAACAAAGTTTTTTGTCCAAACTTGTGATGTTATAAATAAATAACGATGCAATTTATACTAAAATTTATGGTAAGTACTGATTGGAACGGATTTAAAACATGTAAGCTCATTGTTTCGATGTATAAAAACCATTAACTGTAAGTATTAAAAGGCCACTGTATAGATTAATCAATGGTAATAAAATTTTACATTTTGTGTGACTAATATTTTATGCTAGTGTTACCAATTTGGTTTATAGAATTTTTTTAGCAAAAGCTCATTCTATATGGGTCAAAGAAGATAATAAATATAAGCAGTGACAAAATATTTCTATTTGGAGGCCCAGTATAATGCATGAATTCAAGTTATACTGGAGTCTAAAAACGATAGCTGATCACCTTTCGTGTAGCTCGAAGATGAGAAATATTCATAGATTGTCCGATTGTTTCATTCCAAATAAACGGGTACGTAGCTTTTAATTTGTAGTGTTGTGTGAGTAAACCAGAGCATAATTGAAAGCTAATGAGGTGAAATAAGTTGAAACCAAGTCATCTTGAGTAGCTAGATTTTCTTTAGTTGGTAGTCAATGGTTTAGTTAACCTCAATATTTTAGATATTAGCATCGATATGATCCGTTTATTATACAATATTGGATGCATGTACAAAAGGGGTTTCTAAGAAATGGAAGGGTATCGATATATGTTGATAGTAATTGAGTCTTAAATCCAAATATAAAGTATTGAAGAAAGACAGTTCAACAAAATCCTGCAAAAATTCAAAAAAAAAAAATGAAAGAAGTACCAGAAGATAAGTTCTCATATCCTAATTTGTATAGCTTAAAGTTTGTTATCTTATCATTACTTTCAAATCTTCATGAGTTACATTTCTTCCTTTCTTAGATGTTTAATACAAATTATAATTAGCTGCTACTGTTTGCGTCATAAATATTCTCTGGAAAGATAAGCATTAAGACACCAGTTGGGTATACGCTTCATCAATGGACAGAGTTGCAGTCAATAGGAAAACAAGCGAAAAGGTAATCCACTCAGTTTCCCTCTTCAAAATTGTAGAAGTCTATTTAAGCACTGGAATTAAATCTGAACACTGGTTTGCTTGAAAATTCTGATTTGTTTGGTTAGACTTTTAGGAGTTATTCAGCTTGTAAGTGGTTATGTAGAATGAGTATTGGCTGTGCATTTTATTATAGCTATTGTTTGAATATACTAGTAGTTTCCGTGAAGCATATATAAGTTCAGTTAAAATACAAACAAGTAAAGAAAATAAAGTAACGCTCCAACATAAAAGTGATATACATAGTGATTGTGCATCACAAAGTAGTAACATATTACACAATGATAACTAAACAACATTTTGGAACACCTCTTTGAACACAACATTTGTAGTTCTCTTATGGGGTTTCCCTTTCTTATCCGTTATCAAAATCTTAAGGCCTGATTTCCTGTTAACCCTAGATAATGCCACGTACAGCTGCCCATATGAAAAAACCGGTTTAGGTAAATATAGACCAACATGCCTTAGTGTATGTCTGCCCTTGACTTTTGTTGATTGTGATAGCAAATGACAAAGTTAGTGGGAACTGCCTTCTCTGCATTTTGAAATGCATTTTTGCATCAGAAGGACAGATAACCATTCTAGGAATAAGAACAATGTTCCCAATTTTAGTATTAGTAAGAATTTTTGCTTGCACAAGATGAGTTAGCAAGTGAGTGATCTGCAGTTTTGTTCCATTGCATAGACTTTCATCTAGATCAATATTTCGCAGCAACATAACAGGACACCCAACTTTAAGTCGTAAAGAATGATTAGGTAGACTTGATGCTTTTACATTGTTTAGGAAATGAGGAGTATAAACTGGATTACTGAACGATTTCTGATCTGATGGGTCAATACTGTCACAGCTAAAATATGTTTTCTCCTCCCCTGCAATCAAATTAAAAAAAAAAACAATTCTTCTTAAAGTGAAAGTAAGAAATAGAGACAAATAGCAAAAGTAGATTAGCGACGCATATTAAAAATACCGTCAAGTCTTTTAAGCAAAAGATTATTAATTGTGTTGACATCATCATTCTTAGGATAAAGAATAGCCCTTTCTTCAAACTAGTTAGACAATTTGTTTTCCATAATGCCATTACCGTACACAGCTTCAATTATAGATTCAATAGGATTCTCAACATTAGTAATCAGCAGCTCCTCTGGTATGTCTATTTTTGCAATTCCGTCATTTGGTAATGCCAAATTGCCATCACCAACATCTAGAAGCCAATTAGAGAATTATTATATTTGTTGCTTCTCATTCAGACTAATATCAGAAATCAACCTCATGTTCTTTGTTAGTTTCATAACTTTTACATCATTCCACAAGTAGGATGAATTAATAGCAGATAACACAGTTTGTTGCCTTCCTCCACTAGTTATCACTGGCAAGATTTGTCGAAAATCTCCGCCCAACACCACAACTTTACCACCAAAAGGTTTATTTCAGGATGACGAATAATGTCTTGTAGCGTTCTGTTTAGAGCTTCAAAACAGTACTTGCTGGTCATTGGAGTTTTGTCCCAAATAATTAGTTTACTTTGTATTAGCAAATCAGCAACCTCCGATCCTCTTGTCATATAACATATGATAGACTCATCAACATTAATAGTAATTTTAAATCGGGAGTGAGCCATTCGACCTCCTTCTAACAAAAGAGCAGCAGTTCCGCTTGATGCAACGTTTAGCACTATATCACCTCGTGACCTTAGTGAAGCTGAGAGTAATCTCCATAAAAATGTTTTCCCTGTTAGTCCTAAACCGGAAACAAAAAAAAATCCTCCTCGATCATGAACAACAGCGTCAAGTATGTCGTCATAAACCTTTTTCTGTTCTTCTATTGCTTTCGGTAACCATTCCTCGAGATACCTTTTCATTTCATCTTGATTATAATTACGCTCATCAAAAATAAGCTGATTCTGAAGAACACTAACATCCCCTTCCAGTTGTGGCTTTCTTTCATAATGACTAAGTGAAGTACCGTGGCTAGCGAGTAGCTTATCTATTTCTCGGAGAGCATAGATTTTTTTTTCTTCATCACTTATAGCTATAAATGCATGTAGGAGAAAATGTTTAGAACAATACATAGACATAAGTTATGGAAGATAATAACATCTTTAAATTTTGTGGAAAAAATGGTTACC
Organism: Lepidium africanum; assembly: GCA_900406405.1. Taxonomy (NCBI): domain Eukaryota; kingdom Viridiplantae; phylum Streptophyta; class Magnoliopsida; order Brassicales; family Brassicaceae; genus Lepidium; species Lepidium africanum. The sequence continues at coordinate 35,799 of OVAX01001227.1, read as the reverse complement.
TCATGCATGAAAATCCTTTTTTAACTTGTAAATAATATCTTCACATAAGAACCTCTAAGTATTCTCCTATACAACCTCAGTAAAACTCATGGAATCAGATATTAGCAAATTCACAAACAATCTCCTAGTATAACGACCTGAGCACATGAAGCTTGCTTCTTCTATGGCCGCAATGTACTATTTGTCGTCTTCTAGAAGGCCTAATGCGTAACAAGCATCTCTATATGTGTCCAACAAAACCCCATCTACCGTTCTCAAGTCTTCAAAACACGTTGACCCTCTTCGATGACCCAATAACATTCTGAGATAATAGGATTCTTTGACTTTCTTATGAACATAGTTAATTCTGCCTAAAGCAAAACTACTATCTCTTCTCCTTTTGAATTTCTTCCATTTTTGGTCCTATATATACCTGTTGGAAATCTCCTCGGACAATATTCCTTGCATCTGATCATTCTTATTTAACTCGAACCACGCCTAAAATTGAGTTAAACTAGACTGATATTTTCCAATTACAACATCTGCTGTCTCATCCTCTTTGTAATGTACTGGTTGCTTTCCTTTTTCATGAAAATATAACTTAACAACAGGCGTTGATCGGTAATGAATATCAAAGCTATATATTCTCCATGTTGCCTCAAGCAGAAACATATCTGTCAACAAATAACAAAATATTTAAATACCAACATAGATAATAAATGTACAAACAATATAACTATTGTTAGTAAAACTACAACACCAAAAGTAATATATACCTGCAGTCAAACCAATATTTAAATTCATTTCTAGAATTGTATGCTTCTGATTTTTCATGTTTTGTATTTGGTTAAGTTGGTTCAACTATTACCGTAACACGACCTGGACCTTTTGTAACAAACTTGAAAAGATATTTGCAAGCAGTAGATTGATTGCACCACTCCACATTTATGTGTGCTCTATACCTCAATGATAGCCTCTCGTTGTAAGGCACAACACAACTGTTGTCAAATTTAAATCCATTTTTCTCCACGAACCTGCCTATGTCCCTTCTCTTATACACTGGATACCCTTCATTATCAAGTATTGTATGTTCCAAGAAATCCTTAGGAAAAAACTTTGAAAATTTTCCTTTAAACATACACGAATTGCTTGGGTTTGCCAAACCACATGGACCATGAATCATAAAATCCTTCACAACATTGTAAAGATCAGGTTCTAAATTCTTTTCTGGTATCTCAGCACTTATAATCTTATCAACCTGATCTGAATTTACTATTTTATGTCCTGGAGCCATGAATAAAAGTATATGGGCATGTGGGAGACCTCTTTTTTGAAATTCCACAGTGTACATAGCTGATACAATTACATTAAAAATCTAAGACAACAATACATGTTATATAAATACATTATACATATTTAAGTTTATCAATCTGTCAATAATAAAAACAAATACCTGAAATTGTCTTCCCAAACATATGACTCTTTGTCAAATCATCCATGAGACTCTCAAGTTTGATTTTGAACATTTTGGACATGATGTCAGGTCTATCTTCTGCTTTTAAATTACGTTGTTCAATGAACCTAGTTATCTCAGGCCATTTTGGATTGCGCGTGAAAGTTATGAACAGATCTGGAAACCCAAAATTTTTACATATAGCCATATCATCCAAATAATTCGACCGCATATACTTTGGACCCCTAGTAAATGATTTCAGAATAACAACACTATTTCCTTGATTGCTCAAATCACAGCTGCCTGCATCTTTAGATTTCTTATCCTTCTGTATTGTAGTACTCCTCAACCTTGTTTTGTTTCGTGAAACATATCGTAGTTTGTTGGACTCAATCATTGTGTAGCCGTCAACAACAAACTGTTGGAGTAAACGCTTCTATCTAAGCAGAATGTGCTTCTCCTTTGCACGTTCCTGCAACCTAAACGCGAACCACTGCCTCATACTGATATTTTGATTGGTTTTCTCACCCCTATTAGCTGTCTTCTGCTTTCTAATCCCAAATCTGAAACAGTCCTTACCCCTAGGGAATACCACTGGATACTGCAAAGCCAAATAAGATGGATGAAGTTTGTTTATCTTTATAAGCTTCCCAGATTTTTCTTCCAGAAGAATGTCACGCTTATCCAAATTTTGCTCAAAATCACCAGAAATCAAGGCTGCAACCTCAGCAACTGTTGGTTCACAGTATAACCTGCCATCTTTTTCACGGTTGGAGATGATCCTCACCTATAATCCCTCAGCTTTTTCCATATCGAACCTGTCTCTTGCACACCGAAACGCTTTCACATGTGGACTAATGTCATCTAATAACTTTATGATCATTCCTATAATCTCCTTCCGAAACATATGTCTCTTATTCTCCTTTGTATCCCCTAGCGCATTTGCTTTTAAAAAATAGTAAGTGAAACTCTGTTGTTTACAAATATATATTTTACTAAAAGTAACACACTTATAAAAACTAACCTCATAAGCTTTAGTCTGTTCTCTATTTCATTGAGAGTGTCAACAATATACAACTGTGAGAATTTAGCATAGTCACCAGGTTTTGGTTTCAATGAACCCATTAGATGATAGTTTTGTCCTTGCAAAGCAAACATTTGTGGACCACGCCTTACTTGTGATGACCTATCTACTTTTCCACCAATTGATGTAAATGTAAAGAGCATATTGTAAGCTCTTATGTTTTCTCTGAAATGCTTAGATACTGCATCATCATTTGTACATAAAATCCACAACAGCTCAGGGGAATCCCGCAGCAATGGCAATTGAACTTGGCCTTGCATACAACAACCAGTGTAAATTGGACGATTAGTTCTTCTTCTTTTGTTAATTCGTTGTGCATACCAGAACAGAGCACAACATAATTCACAACTGTATGTAGGATCACCATGATCAATGTAACCTACAATTGTGAATAATCTATTAGATCTTTTTTTAAATTTTACAACCTCATGAAAACTGTCTAGGTGTATAATACTACATGGTAATGGGCAACTGTTTTTTCTTTGCTCTGTATTTGATGAAGATGCTTTATCTTGTTGCATTTTTTTGCTCTTTGCAGGCCCAAGAACTTTTCATATTGATTCCTCTATCTGAAGCAATATATCGTACCCATGGTGGGCATCACGTATATCACTAGCTGTGACAGAATTTTCTATATATGTTTGATCTGTTGCTTCTACATCATCATTGGAATCAAGAATCTGATTCTGAAGCCATGAATTCATCTCGTTCTGAAGTTTCAGTGGATAAACTAAACATTACACTTCAAAAAAATTGTAAGTTTAATCAACTATAAATGCTTGTGAGTAAGCTATATGATTGAATATACTGTCTACTTGATATTTAGGAAAAACAGAAGATTGAAAGTTGCTACCAATTCAGAATAAAAACTTTTTATTGTATATTACAGGAAAGTTTGTGGAAGTGTGTTGCAGACGTAGTTTGGTATTACAGAACAAAATAACTTATGTTAACAGTAAATTGAACAGAATTGAGTGGCAAAGTCGTGTTTTTTGATTTTTTTTTGATTACACGTGTAATTTTTAAAACGATCACTGGTTTTGTAAACAGAGTTAGTGGGTCTTGGATAGAGGAGTTGAATGTAAAATTGTTTTAACCTTTTTTTGTTTACAAAATTACGGTCGAGAAAAGTAGAGTATACTGCGACATTATATTTTTTTGAAGATTTTCAAGGCACTTGTTTGTAATTACAAACAATAATGAAGAACAAATTATGTTAACAAAACAGGTACGTATCAATTGTAGAACAACAAATAAACCATAAAAGTTCGCTAAGTACCGAATATGAGTACATTATATTAATCTTTTGTACCAAACCACGTAAACAAAAGCGGTTTAAAATCACTAAATTGAGTGTGTAATAGACAACGTAGATCACATATAGTAAGGGAATATGATTTCGTATTTTGAACACTTATCACATGTCATTAATAATTTTAGTTAACCAAAACAAAGACACGAACGCATAGAGAAAATTCCCAATAAGAAAATGCAAATTACAAAACAACAAACAATGTTCACGTTGAAGCACAACTACAACATAAACTAAACCAAAAGACTAAACCAGGAGTTCTAAAGCACTTTTACAAACTTAAAGAAACAAATAACAAACGATAACATAGCATCAATTTTGGTGTCTTCACATCAACTTGCTTTTATCTCCAGTCTAGATTTGTAGTTCATCATCCGAAGCCGAATCTCCACCTGAGTAAAAACATAACTTACGATAACTTAGTACCTTTAAAAACATCAAATTGAAAAGAACCATACTAACCTAGGGGTTTAACACTATTGAGGAGTTTTGTAAATCTCATCAACCACCTTCTTGTATTTTCCAAGTTGTGCAACTAAATTGTTAAGCTGAGCATCATGAGCAGTAGGAGTTGATTGCTTAGAAGGATGGCCTGGTTTCTTCTTTGAAGTTGTCATACCAACATGATCAGGTGTTAGTGGCTTCTGTGAATTGAGATGCTGAAAATCATTTCGGGATAAGGGAGACAGAACTTTGTGCCAAGTTGAGAAGGTCGATGCTTGATGTGATTAAACATGATTTTCCCAAGGTTGAATCTGTGTTTATTGATGATCTTAAACAGAAGCAAAACCATTTTGCGGGAAACATATCCCTCGTTCAAAGTTCGAAACCAGTTCTTACAGACAACATGGTACAACTCTTTATGCTCAGGTGTAAAATCTCTTGCTGGTGTCATATTTTGGAGATTTGTTTTCTGGTAATTTGAAAATACCATAGCAAAGTAATCGTCTGGAAATTCTGCCAACCAAGCTGTTTCTTCATCTTCATTGACATCAGGCAACCCGAAGAACGCATTGATTTTCTCCACAGAAAACTCATAAGTATGTCCTCTAACGAACACGTTGACAACATAGTTGTTATCCTTTCCCAAGGGGAAGTTAGCCAAAAACTCTCTCACAATAGAATGTTCAAAATAAGTTGGAAGATTAACAGAAGACATCAAACCAGATTCCTTAATCCAAGCCTTAACAGTACTACTCCGAATGGAATTGCTATTTTTCTCTTTAATTAGAGTCTTAGTAAGAATTACCTGATACCGAGAAAGAGCTTCAACAGAACGGAATTTTGAAGCATCATAAGTCATTTGAGAGGAAGAAGACGCATGCATGTTTTTCGGGGTCTTCAAAATGCGAGGTTCATCAATTGGCATCTCCAAGATACGCTTACGACGCCTTAGACGTGATGCGATTGTGTTTGAGTCTCTAGGAACAGTGAGAAATGTTTTTTCCTCGTCATCAGACAACTCAACAACATCCGGCGAGGGCAGATGACCAGCGTTCTGAGATGATTGGCCATGATAGGAATCTAGAGTCCTGAATTTCTTGGGATAACCGTCTGGTAGATGATTAGGTAGCTGAGGCGTTGTAGAGTAGATAATCAGAGCCGACTCTGGATTTTCGACGGTGTAGATATCGTCTGAACTTTCGGAGGTAGCCATTAAAGCTGAGAAGTAGTAATGGAGAAGATGAAAGTTTTCTTCTGTTTGTGATTTTAGTATAGCTTTTAGCTGGATAACAACGTTTTAAATTCATCTGTTTCAAGAACTTAAAGAGGTATCAATGAGATAAAAAAGTCAAAAAGCAACAAAAAAGATGGAGACATAGAAACTAAATCACGTTTGTGGTTACGTGTGTTGAACAGTTTAACTGTTCATATTTTAATTTTTTTTTAATTTCACCTGAAAAAAATATGGGCTGAATTGTTCATTTTAATGGGCCTACTTATAAGTTAACACTTTCTGAAACAAACACAAACTATTGTAAATAGTTTAAAACACAAACTATTAAAGTAGTACTAATCATGCATAAAACCTATTTCTAAAACACGTACGTAAAATTTGCTTGACAACAACGATTTTTGTATTTTCATCCGTGGATAGGCATACAATTTAGTTGTGCTTAATTTAAGTTTGGAAAAATAATTAAATTACTTTGGCGTTAGAACACTACAAAAAAACAAGGCACTTTTCCACGACAGTTCCCATCGGTTTCGATCGGAAAAAGACAGTTTCCGACGAATACCGACAGAAAAATGTGGTCGCGAATCAATGGTCGGAAATTTAGGTTCCGTCAGTTTTCGTCGATAATTTCCAACGGAAACCGACGGCAAAGAGGGGTCGGTCATTAACAGTCGGTTTCGGTTAGACATTTTGTGCCGTCGTTTTCGGTCGGACTACGACCGTTGAATTCCGTCGAATGTTTAGCTGTCGGTTTTGGTCGGGACGGTCGCCGTTAGAATCTATCGGGATTATTTTTGTTGGTGTCGGTCGGGGCTGGTCCGTCGGTTTCGGTCGGTGTTAGTCCGTCGGTTTTCGTCGAAAACCTTTCCCACGGATTATATAAATTAAATTTTTTTAAAAAAAATTAGAAATGTTTTAAAATAAAGAAAATTTAAACTATTAAATAATTTTAATTTACAAATTTAAAAAGGTTAATTAAGTTTTATTACATATAAAAACTAACGGAAACTATATGTTCCTAGGGTCCTGGGTCATGCTATCCGAGAAGGAGGGGGAGGGGAAAACATGCGTATAAGCTCGACCATCTAAGCTTTCTGCCTCGCAAAACGGTCCTCGCTCCGCTCCTGGTATGTGCGGAAATCGGCCTGGTTCTGCTCTAAGGTCGCCCGAAGATCAACCAGCTCCTGATGCTCCCGCTGGCTGAGACCGATTCCCTGACTGAGACCACCTACTGCCGGGAAACCATCGGTTGTGACCAACCTCTCAAGTCCGTATCGTCGTCCTTTCGAGACAGGACTTTCCTACCCAAATATTTACTTAGGTTGTTTTCAATGTAATTTAACGTTAGCTATAGAAGTGAAACAATGGTTTAAATTCATACCTTGACAACGATACTGTTGATCTCCTCGCGCGTGAGCTTAACCGGTCCTCCTTTCTCCTGTGTCTGTTGGGTTAGCACCTCTTCAGCCCTCTGCTCGACCTTCTCAACAAGTTGCACCATCTTCGAGTTCTCGATCATACCCGTCTTCTTGATGGTGTGACAAGTCTTCATAAGACCTAGCCAATCTGGCACACAACCAGTCTTCTTAGTCTGCAAAAAAGAAACCATGTTAGGCATATATTGAATATTGTATTTATGTTTTTATTTAAAATATACTATTTCCTCCCCGACAAAATCAAACGAGCTCGACCCGGCGTTGTGGGTCCCCGGCGCCTTCTCAATGTCCTTACCGCCCTTGCGCTTTTCTCATTCTACTGAGCCCTCGTCACTGTCTCTGGACGACCCCAGTACTGCTTGTAATCCTTAAATAGCGCAGCCGGGCAACCCGATGGTGTCTTATCGGGGTTCTTCTTCCACGACGTCTTCCACGTGTGCAGGTGGTTGTTGTACGAGATAGCGCACTGTTCCTCGAACTTGGCTCGAACAATTAGAGAGTTTTCTCTGTCCCAGTGATATTGTTGCTGCCATTTGATAAAAATTAGTATAATTTATAAGAATTCAGAATATGCAAAGTTATAGTTAAAAATGTAGGTTACCGCAAAAGCGCAGAACCACTGATCCTTCAGGCCCTCGGGGAACTTGGTGTATATGGGATAAGCAACCTCGAGCTACGAATGTATCAATGTCATCACCAACTTGCCAATCTTCTTGTTGATCCGAAACTTACATTTTGGGTAAAATAAGTTAAAATGAATTGAAATTAAATTTTAATAGACGAGAAATTTTATGGTGTACCATGTGGAATTCCTGGCTGTACGAGTCGGATCTAGAAATGGGAGAAGATCTCGATTAGGGCCTCCCTAGTATCTCGTCAAGCGTCACAATCATAGGAGGGTGAGGTTGTGGCTGCTGCTGTGGTGGTGGGGCCGGCCCATGAGGTGGAATCTGATCCGGAGTAAGCGTATCATCGGAATCATGGGCAGCCGATAGTCTTGCTCGGGACGAGCTAGGCTGTGAGCGCTGAAAGTTTCTGTATGATGGAATCCTACAAAATGAGAGCAACAGAAAAAAATTAGAACAGTAGAAAAAAAAAAAGAGCTGTGAAAAAAAAAAATTAGAGCCGTGAAAAAAAACGAGCTGAGAAAAAAAATGAGTTATGAAAAAAAATGAGAGCAGTGAAAAAAAAAATGAGAGCAGTGAAAAAAGAGCTGAGGGAAAAAAAAAGCGAGCAGTGAAAAAAAATTTTGAGCAGTGGAAAAAAAATCGAGCAGTGAGGAAAAAAAAAGAGCTGTCGAAAAAAAAAAGAATTGTGTTCGTCATAAAAAAAATGTGTTCTTCATAAAAAAAATTCTTTCATCCTCAAATCTTCCAAATGAACACATCCCACACGAAATCTAAGCTATATTCACCTAAATCTAACATAACTGAACAATCCTATGTGCAAAACTCATCCTATATCTCTAATTCCTCAACCTAACTAAAAAATTCTCAATCCAAAATTTTTTAGAAATTTGCTTGAAATTGAAGAACTTACATAATTCGGATTACAATAGAGGAATGGGAGGTGAATCCGCCGAGTTTTTGGTTGGAAAGGCCGCGGATGATTTTGAGAGAGTTTTGAGGTTTCGATGAAGAAGAAGAGAAGGAAGAAGAAGCGTTCGTCGGGTTTATAAGTAGGTGGGTCGGTTTCCGTCGGAAACGTTTTGATGGTTTTTGTTGGAATCCGTCGAAAGGGCCCGTGAAAAGAGGCGAAACTTTTTGGCTTTTTAGATTTCCCTCCACTTCCCGTCAGCGTCCGTAGGATTCCATCGGAATTTTCCTACCGTTTCCGACGGAATATTAAAATTATTCACCAAAAATATTTTGTTCTAAGTAGTAAATTAAAAATCGTATACGATATGATATTTTGTTCTTAGTAGTAAATTAAGAATAGTATATAAATTATTTACCAAAAATCGGATTAGTTACCATCGGTTTCCGTGGTAAATTTCCGACGGAAACCGGCGGATTTATTAATGTTAATAAAAATAAAATATTTATTAATTACCGTCGGTTTCCGTGGGTAAATTTTCGACCATTTACCTCTGACTTGTACTACCGGCATTGCAGTGTGTATATGGCTCAAATTCGTATGGCTTACCCTCATTACACCGAAGACTAACTACAAAATACAAAGGAGGTCGAGTTCATTGATTGGTTACAATATTATGTGCATTCCTTACAATACATAACCGTAATAATCTGCGTACAATGGATTCGAATCTCAAACTAACAGGGGAAATTTGACAGGTCAGAGAAGCGGGAAATATGGGGCAAACATTTCCAACATGGTTGGAAGATTTCATTTTCGGTCCGGTTTTAGTTGCAAAGTCGTTTCCTATGTATTACACTCGAGGATATGGATTTAAAATTCTGAGACAAGGAAGAAAAAGACCAACGAGTGACTGTGGAATATCATCTGCCTCAAGCGATATGGTGTACTATGATGTTTTACGAGAGATATTGGAGGTCCACTACCCTGGGTGCTCGACTTAAAGTGCATTGTTTTCTACTGTGACTGGTACGATCCTATTATGGGAGTCGGTGTTCATGTTGATGAATTCGGTGTCACTTCTGTGAACTCTAGACGAAGGTTGTAGAAATACGACCCATTCATCCTTGCGTCGCAGGCTGATCAAGTGGCTTATATCCCTTATCCTCGCATGTCTACACGATCTGATGGGTGGATCACTGTGACGGCAACAACCCCAAGAGGAAGACTGTATGGGGATTCATACCACGATGCCATGCAACAGGGTTTACTTGGGACATTAGGCCCACTTGAGATATCGCTTGGGGTTGACCTTTGCTTAAACATGACTTCCCAAGCTTTCGGGACGGTTCATGATGATTCTGACAACGAACTTCCAGAGTTTGGTGAAGAGTCCGAAGCCAATTCGGATACAGAATCGGAAGAATATGGTAGTGATTCCGAGTAGCTAGTTTGTTCTGTACTTGTTATTAGTCCGCATTGCAAAATATGAATGTATAACTACTTCAATAATTTATGATGACCAACTTGTTAAAATACGAAAGAACTTGTTAACATAATTTCAATAACTATAATACCATCGAAGATTATGACTTGAAAGAAAACCATAAATTATACATTATTAATTTTTAAAGTATGAAGGACATTTTTTAATTAATTCACAAATAGTCCGTCTGTAATCGTCGGAAAGTTTCCGACCAAAACTGATGGAATATAATATTTTTTTATTTTAAAAATATTACATCGATTTTCGTCGGAAATATTCCGACGACAACCGTCGGAATTTAATATTTTTTAGTTTCTTAAAACTCTGTCGGTGTTGGTCGGAAATATTTCCGACGAAATCCGACGGAGTTTAATATATATATATATATTTTTTTAAAAATCCCATCGATTTTTCTCGGAACTTTTCGACGACTACCGACGAAATTTAATTTAATTTTTTTTTGATTCCGTCTGTATTCGTCGGAAAGTTTCCGAGAAAAACCGACAGTTCATTTTTTTCCGACGAAAACCAACAGAATCGGTCATGGTTCGTCGGTTTCCATCAGTTTTATTGTCCGGCGAAACGGAAAAATTTCCGTGAGAAATTGGCTTGTTTTCTTTTAGTGGAATAAGATAATCAAATATAAATTTATTTAGTAATTTAAAATCAAAAATCGTTGTTGGTATGACAGGGATTCAAATGAAATGCAGTTTTAAAAATGTAATTTGGAAGATAACCGCTCAAATTTATTCCACTATCTGAAACCACGATGACGAAAACGTGATCCATGCCTCATCGTTGTGTTCTTTTTTAATCACGATCCAACTATCGTGGGTTGATAAAGAGATAAAATCGTGTGTAGTTATTTTTGTAAAATTCACATACAAATTACAATTTACTGTTTTCTTACAATGTTAGTTTCGTAATTTAATTTACACACGATAAAGAGATATAATCGTGTGTGATTATTTTAGTATATAATGATTAATCTTCTAATCCTTTTATTTTGTTTAAAGTTGTTAACCAAAACAGAATGTAAACAGTTTCACCATAAAAGTGTATATTTTTTTTTAAAATAAAAAGTAAATCGTTCTCAAATGTATTATTGTTTTACATAATAAACATGAAACCAGTGTGAATCATCACAAATCTATTACGAATTTGATTTTTTTTTTAAATCATTAAGGTTAGAATATGAATAACCAGATTCAAATACTTCTGATAATAGAAAATAAAACACAACCAAATTGTCATTAAAAACTTAAAAAAAAAAACCTAGAATATGTCTAACTTTCAGAAACTAATAAGATAATTAAAATTCCAACCACGTAAAGAATCTCTAACTACACAATTCCAGAAACAAGAATGACATATTTTATCTGTCATTATATCATTCTTCGCCCCAAATTCAACCCACAGATTCTCAACTTCAAAAAAGTTCTTCGTCTTCCGGTCACAGACACACTTTGCCGGAACGTACCTCTCCTTCAAAATTCGTATTAAGTATGAACATTGAGACCAAAGTATCTCGTCGATAGCATGAATCAAATCAAAGAAAACTTGCACTGTTGTTGACAATAATGGCTTAATATGAACTGAAAGAATTTCAATCCCTTCTCGTCTCCCTTCCCCTCCGAAATGTAGTAAAAGGATTCCATAGAGGAACTTTCCATAACAGTGATTAAGCTTTGAAGACTCACGTAGTAAAGCAAGACCCAAATCCAGTTTGTCTTCATAAAAATAATAAGAAATACCTAAACGATATAAAGCTTCTGGATTTTCATTTTCACACAATTTTGAGTACCTTTTAGTCGCTTGCTCCAAGTCAGGCCAGTATGGAAGAAATCTCACTTCTTTGAGTGAAAGTGAAGAGAGAATGGAATAATCGTCACATATTACCTTCAGCTTCTTGCATGTTGATCGAAGGTTTAGGAATGAAGACAAAGAAGTTTGTGCAGTTAGAAAAGCAATTTAGAGCAAGTGATCGTCTGTTAATGAAAAAAAGGATAGACTCTATGTCCGTTAACCTCTTTTTTTTTGTTTTTGGGCATGATTTGCAGAAAAAATAAATGACAAACAAAAACTGGGGTGTTTTTTAATAAAAGGAAAGAGTGAAAAGTACAGAGAATATAGGAGTGAGAATTCATTGTGAAAAATTTTGTGATTTAGGGTTACCGAAGCGTTGCCTTGTTTTAAAACAAAACGTCGGCTGATGTTTTTTTATATTTACAAATAATTAATATATATTATTTACAACACGTAAAGTTTAAATGATGGAGTTAAGTTTCCAATAAAAGACAGAAATGGTGAATACGAAAGGTTTTTGAGATTTTTTTTTACAATTATAAAAATGGTTAAAAAAGAAAAATTAATTGAAGACTTTACGTAAACATTATTGGGCCAAATTATTAAGAAAATGTAAAAGTTAATGGAGTTTGGACTGTTTAAAAACATGTAAACCATAGATCCAATTCTAGTGATTGAAAACATAAAAGGCCGATACAATTAAAACTCACCCAAAAAATATGAACCAAACCAAACAGACTTTAACCCTATTATTTTAATTTAATCGTGCTTGTTTTATTTAGGCCCATATTGATATAAATTTTATAACCTTCAGTTAGCAAAACCAGAACCTTTATGTTTACCAATCTCTGCAAAAATGTTTACTTACTGATACTGATTTGAAAGGTAAACATTGAGAGTGAGACAGTAATCTCAAAAAGGGTAACCAAAATTTTCGTTTAACGTGTTCAACACGAAGGAAAAAATAAGTAATATGGAGATTTCTTGGCTAAAAGTTAAGATTACTTTTAAGATTAAGATAGATTGCATAGAAAGACAGAATACTTTGAGAAAGTTAGTAGAGACATAAACGTTGTTTTAACTTAAGATAAGTAGAAACACTGAGAAAAAGATTAACATAGTAGACAACTAAATAAGTGAATGATTGAGAACGCTTTGTTTGCATCTTCTCCATTTTCTCTTGTTTAACTTTCTTGGGATCAAACTTGAGTTTCTTGTTATGAATATTCCCATCAACATTTACCTTTGAACCAACATTTCCAGCCATTCCTGAAGCATCTTCGCACGTGATCGCAACATCATTTAAGTTGGCTTCAACAACTTTCAATTCCGGACCAGAAGTTAAATTACTTATCGTCTCTGACTTTAACAACTCTTCTTGTTTAACACTTTCTGTGCTTTCTTTACGCTTAGACAATGGTGTAGAGTTGCTAGAGTTAGTACTATCAGAAGCTTCTTCACTCTTTGTAACCATTATGACTTGCTGTTTTTAAATAAAGAGGTTATATGAGAAATGTGTCATGTGCATAAGTTGATATATAGGCAAAATGAAGTAATTAAATTTCGTTTGCACATCTAACCTGCTCTTCTTTGCTTGGTTGAAGTTGGTCTTCTTCTCTACACATTTGATCAAACCCTTCAATGTCTGACCAAACTTTACAAACCCTGAATGTATCCTCATGCTTGGATATGTTTTTAGGCTCAACGGATAAGAGGAATTGAAACTGCTTTCCAACAATATCATTTATTGCATTAGGCATATTCTCTGGATCAACAATCTGGAAAAAATTGAAGAACGTATCAGATAGCACTTTGAAAATATTGTATTATTTATAAGTGAAAATAAACGCACCTCTTCAAATCTTCCGTTAAGAAGAGATTCAGCAGTCTCTCTAATAACTTGGAGACCAAAAAATCGAACAACACACATTTACTATCCCCTGTTCGATCCATTATTTTTAGATGGAGTTTGTACCTTCACAGCAATGTATACAATGTTAGTGCCGCTTTTATTGTAGTAATAGATATTGAACTTAGGATTACTATATGCGTAATATGTATACCTGACAGCAATTGATTTGCAGTATCCCTTGCAATTTTAGCAGAAAAACTTGGGAACGAACACATGTCTGCATTGTAGTCCAAAACAGGCTATTTGAATACTTTTCGGGTGCATTGCTTGCATCCGAAATAGTACCATCCTTGGTTTGTGTCAATACCAAAGACAGTAACAATGACTCTGTATTTCCTAACCTGTTTTTGAATAACTAAGGTAGTCAATTATATATAAAAGAGAGTAAGTACAAATTACATCTTGCAAACCCAACTAAAATGAAAATTTAGTTACCTCATTTATATGCAGAAGCTCAAAAATAGCTTTCCTAGGGAATTGGATGCTTAATTCAGGGCTGATAGACGAAAGTTCCCTACCTTTTGTCTTCGAATCCAGTGGGGTTATGCAAAGAGATGCATCAGGAAAATTGAAAAAAACATGTAGTTAGCAAATAAATTGGAAACAAAATGGAGATAATAAGAATTTCAGAAGATGTTTTTTAAACTGTACAACTCTTTAAATGCCTTGATCTCAGGATATGATTCATCTGTAGTTACTATTGAGGCATCAAAAGCATTACATATGCTAATAGTATCTGGAGGAATACGAAATAAAAATTTGAACATGTAAGAATCCATTAACTGTAATCATAAGTAAATAGAGTAAAATAACAACAACATTGATGTAGTTACCTTTCCAGACATTAATCTTTCCAAATCTTATCAAACAGAAAAAGCCAACATTGTTGAAATTTCGTTGCGCAGTTTCAATGATTTCAGCGTAATTGCCCCATAATGTGCATTCCATAATTGTTCCCCTGCATATTACATAATACAACTCAGTAGTTAGTTCGTGTGACATGTCAAATTTAAACATTAAATCAATGTGACTGTAAGTAACTAATGGTTTTTGATCTTGAATCCCAGTTTCTTCTTTGGCATGTTTCTCTGATACCAAATACTCGGCCAAAAACGTCTGCACCAAAAGAAAATATATCAAGGCCTTAAAGTTTAACAATTGTTGGAAACAAATAAAACTATAACATAGATGAATGAAACTTGATGCATACCAACCAAAGCATTTGTCGGAAGCTGCTGACAAAGTTTCGAATCAAAATCAGCGAGTTGTATGAAAGAATCATCAGTGACAGGATCAAAATTTGTCACAGTGGTCATGTAGGTGAATCCAATCTTGTACTCAAGCGCGGATGATTTGTATTGCGTGTAATCTTTGGTTAGATTATGATCTTTCACTTCCTAACTGTCATAATGTTTTCGAATATTTTCACATGATCTTTGTGGACTACAACACCTATTTTTGATCCCTGTGGTAAACAAAAACACCCACAGTGTAAGAACTTAAATGTCTAATATAAATCTAAATGAATTATGGTTCATCAATTTACTTGCTTGCACTTATTGTTTCATCTGATAGAATCATCTCTAAGGACTCGCCTAGTTTTTCACTGTGCTGTTTCCAAGTGTGAAGGATCTTAGCCCTGACTTTCCAAGACGGGTTCCATGGTTTCAATATGTTGAATAGAGCAAATTCATAAGCTGAAGGTATGGATAGACTTTTGTCTGAGGAACTTTGAATACTTTCGGCCATTTGTTTTTTGCAAATGAAATGTGATGAACGTTTTCTGGTAGGTATTTAAAAGAACAGAGGAGGTTTTGCTTGCTGAAAAAGTATCAGTTATTATGAATTTCATAAGTAGTGGGTAGGAGAATGTGGTTACATGGTTTTACTTTTGTATAAACTGCTACACTGGAAAAAAAAAAGTATTTTGAAATAGTAATTTGTGTTCAATTCTAATGACTAACAGAATTGATCCTCTAATTTAGGATAACTAAATTTTTTTGTGATTAATATAGAAAATGCATTTTAAAACTCGTATTTGGTTTATAGGAAAAAAGAAATTACGTACTTAATGGTCGTTGTTATTTAGGTGTTTAATTGTGGTTTTATTTACTAATTATGTAATTAGTGGTCGGTTGCACATCCTACTTTTACGATTTGTAACTTTTTACAGTTTTAAGCCTCAGTAATAAGTTGTGTAAATAAACAAATTAAAAGGACTATGTTATAGATATTTAACAATGAAAGGTGTTCAGGAAAGTATGACCCCCGCTTAAATAGAGGTAGATTGTTTAAAAGTGAGCATGATTGTGTTTTATGTTGCAGAACCGTTAATTGTTCGAAAAATTGGGCTGGGTGCCTAGGCGGACACTAGTCTATTCGATTTTGGTCTCATCGGATGAATTAGACGATTATTATACCTAAATGGTTAAAACAACGATTAGGTGACTAAAATAGTGATTAAGCAATTTAGGGGGTCATATATTAAAAATAAATTTTTTTGAAATATATACCATAAATTTTTTTTTGGGATTTTTTTGAATTTTAAACTTGAAAATAATATTTTTAAAAATAAAGGATTAGATGTTTTCTAATTAGTAATTCTATCATATGATTTATATTACTTGTTATGTTTATACTACATATAGTTAATTTATCATATATAAAATATAATTTCTTTAAATTCAATCTAAATTGCCTAGACCGCCGGCTAGTCTTTCTAGATGCTAGATGGAAGGTTTCTGTCCGCCTAACATCTACCATATTTTTGAGCACTGAGAAATCCAAAAAAATATGAAATAGTGAACAAACTAAAGCTAAGATCATCAAGGTCTTAATATATTACTAGGATACTACCCACGCTTAAAGCGTGGGTTATAAGAAAAAAAATTAATGGTTTTTTGTGGGTTGTATAAAATGGATATTAAAAGTTTGATTTATGGAGTAATAGTATATATAATATCTAACATAATCATAGATTTATTTTTCATATTATCAGTATGTATGCTCTGCCTTAGAACACATTTACTATTTGATTGCTTTGTTTTATAGATTTTTGGAATTTTATAACATTTTATAACTCGTAATTGTCTAAAGTAGAGTACATAAATTGAATTCGGAAACAGCTAATGGATTAATCGGCTATTCACATAGACTATTAATATATATTCGGAAAATTTTGTTTCATATAGTAGTTACAAAAAGTAATAGTTATAAGTATATGCTATAAAGAAAGTCTAAAATTTGAAAACATTTTTTATTGAAAAAATCTTTAAAAAATCAGATACAAATAATAAAAAGATATGTCCCAAATAGTTTTATATTTTGAACTCTAATTATTTTTATTAAGCTATAAAAAAACATAAACCACAAATGCCCAACATTTAAAATTGTCATTTGAATAACCTCTCGAAGGCAAGTGACCTTTAACCTAGTGCCAGGTGGTAAATCCACTAAAAGTAGATATATTTACATGTCCAGGGATCGACGTCCATGAATCGAATACTGCCGTGCACTTGTATGGCTTATGCCTAATTCCTATGTAATCGATTTATCTAACGGAAGAAACTTTTTGATCTAAAAAAATAACTATTGTCTTTCTCGGTGGTCCGTTAATTTTTCAAATTGATTGGAGTTCAAAATAACTGGACTTTCAACTACATAGTACAATTGTTATTAGTGAAACCAGGAAAATATAACACAACTGGATCAATGAATCAAACACAAATTGAGTTCGATAATTTAATGATATCGAAAACTTTCATCATCTCCACCTTGTAATTCCTCATCATCCTAAGGTCATATCATCAATTAACACAAATTCTTATCAAAATAAACTCAGCCATCATCACTTCTGAATGAGATGTGTAGCAAAATTGCCAAATAATTCTAGGAATATCAAGTCTCATAAGTCAGATACATTTAATTTCTTCAGAAAAAATACATTACATCTTAATTTAAGACACATTGAAAAAAACAAAAATTCCAATGCCAAGGTTCTTTGAGCCTGCTACAGAAAGCGTGGAGGCTTGAGCAGGTAAATATCTCTCACCAACCCTTTACCCATTTCGCCTAGAGCTTTTATCATCTTCATTGGATCACTTTCTTCGTCTTCATCTCGTTCTCGCTTCTGTAATCAAAACATTGCATTTGTTTCCATTTGTCATTGTTTTGTTTTAGGTAAAGACATCATAAGCTTTTTAATGATTATCTTATTACCTTCGACTTGGGTTTATTCCAAGTTAAACCAAAAGCATCGCCTCCTTCATGATCATACCATGGCTTCAACGTCCCAAACTCTTCCTGCAAACAACCACAAAACATAAGAATCCCGGTAAAGAAACCCTCCAATCTTTTTGACAATAAAATGAACCATCATGATTAATGTTTTGTTTGTTATTGTTATAGCGCTTACCTGCAATACACTCAAGAAGCACTTGGTTGGCTCAAAGTCCACCATTAGCTTCTTCTTTAGTTCTTCATGGCTTCTCTTCAAATCTCTAGGCAACAAAAACGAGTTAAACAATCTACTCGCTTTCCACGTACTACATGCTTCCCTGTTCAATAGTTGGAAGACAAGATTAATTGATGGTTTTAACGCTAGAAACATATGAAACAGAGAGTTATGTTTGGGACCTTTGATCTAAATCATAGAAAACAAACAAAACCCTTTGAAATTAGATAGGAAAAAACACTCACCATTGATTCCGATCTTAATCTTCTTACGAGAATCCGTTCTTTCTTCACTCATCGGACCACGCCGGCTTAATTCTAGTCTCCAATCGTTTAAATTCAGGTTCGGACTTTCACTCTTGGCGTAGATCTATTAGGATGGCCTTAAATGTTTGCAATAAACTTGGATTCATAGACGGAATTATACCGCAACCAGCTAGTACTCATCGAGATTATGGATCTTGGTCGAGGTGTCACGATATGGTATCGACTTGGTTAATCAACTCTGTTTCCAAGAAAATTGGTCAGAGCTTGCTGTTCATGTCTTCTGTAGAGGCAATATGGAAGAATCTCATGTCACGCTTTAAACAGGAAGATGCTCCTCGTGTTTTTGAAATTGAGCAGAGACTGAGTTCTATCCAACAAGGTCCGATGGATATAAGTACTTACTACACAGAATTGGTGACTTTATGGGAGGAATATAAGAATTACATTGAGTTACCTGTGTGCACTTGTGGTAGATGCGAGTGTAGTGCTGCAGCCTTGTGGGAAAGGCTTCAACACAGAGGTCGAGTAACGAAATTTTTAATGGGGTTGAATGAGTCATTTGAGCATACTAGGAGACACATTCTCATGTTGAAACCGATCCCTAGCATTGAAGATGTGTTCAATATGGTAGCACAAGATGAAAGGCAAAGGAATCTCAAGCCATCTGCTAAGATAGAGAATGTAGCTTTTCAAACTGAGTCTAATGTTGAGATAGGTTCATAAAACAATGGAAATTATACAGGACAGATGGAGAATGCTGCATGTGCTGCCTCTTACAACAAGAATCCATCACAACAATCTAATAGACCATACTGTACTCACTGCAACAGATCTGGACACACCATACAAAAGTGCTATAAGCTTCATGGGTACCCTCCAGGACATAAGTTGCATCAAAGTCAGTCTAATCAAGGTCAAGCTCATCAAAACGTTACTCACTCCCAGCAACAACCAGCTAATTCCAAGACTGGTGTTATTGCTAATGCAATTACTACAACAAATCCTTCACCAACAATAATTAGTCTGGATCTCAGTAAGTTTACCAGTGATCAAGTTCAATCTCTTGTCACTCAACTGAATGCCCAAGTTCGAGCTCCAGAGCTGTTATCAACTTTCCCTACTGCTACTATCACAGAACATGGTGCTATGGCTGGCAAATCATCTTCTGGTAATGTCTTTCGTGTACAGGAAAATTCTAATATTCCTCTCCTTTCTACAAATCTTAGATATGAGAAACATTCTTTTACTTTTCAACACCATTGTTTATCCTCTCTTTATTCAGTCTTACCTACAGGTAGTTGGATCATTGACAGTGGTGCTACAGGTCATGTTTGTTATGACTTAGGATTGTTTAGTGAAACTTTTCCAGTTACAGGTGTTACAGTCTCTTTACCGAATGGCATTAGGGTCCCAATATCTCATACTGGCACAATGCATATTAATCAGAATCTGATCTTACGTGATGTTTTATATGTGTCTACATTCAAATTCAATTTAATGAGTGTTAGTTCTCTGGTACATCACTATGGTCCTAACTATCGTGTTGCTTTTTCTTGTGATTCTTGTTTTCTACAGGACCATATTCAGGCCTTGATGATTGGTAGAGGTACACTCTTACATGGTCTTTACATATTGGAGACCAATAATACTTCTACTTCTACCAATTCAGCCGTGTTTTGTGGTTTCCTGATGGAAGAAGGAGATTTGTGGCACAGGCGATTAGGTCACCCTTCTCTTGCAAAGTTAGATCATCTGTCTGCTGTTTTACCTTTATCAAAACTGAAGTCTCATTCTTTTCATTGTGATGTTTGTCCTCTTGCTAAACAAAAACGTCTTCCTTTTGTTTCTAATAACAACTTGTCTAAGTCTGCTTTTGATCTTGTTCATCTTGACATTTGGGGTCCTTTTAGTACTAAATTTGTAGAGTTTTATAGATATTTCTTAACCATTGTGGATGATTGTACTCGGCTTACGTGGGTTTATATGTTAAAGAATAAAAGTGAAGTTTCTGTCATATGTTCAGCATGTTCTTGTTCAATACAAAGTTAATATCAAGGCAATAAGAAGTGATAATGCTCCTGAGCTTTCTTTTTCAAAATTGATTAGAGATAATGGCATGATTCATCATTTTTCTTGCGTTTATACTCCACAACAAAACTCTGTTGTGGAGCGTAAACATCAGCATTTGTTAAACGTTGCTCGTGCTTTATTATTTCAGTCAAATGTTCCTCTTGTGTATTGGAGTGAATGTGTTCTTACTGCTGTGTTTCTGATAAATAGAACTCCCTCTTTGGTATTGAACAAGCTTACTCCTTATGAGCTTTGTTTCATAAGCAACCTGATTATAGCTTTCTAAAATCCTTTGGTTGTCTTTGCTATGTTTCCACAAATGATAAGGATCGTCATAAGTTCTCTGCTAGAGCTGTTCCTTCTGTGTTTTTAGGATATCCCTCAGGGTATAAAGGCTATAAAGTCATAAATTTAGATACCCATGAGATTTCAATATCTCGTAATGTGGTTTTTCATGAACATATTCTTTCCTTTTAAGAATCAGCCTTCAGTTTATCCTGCTGTTGATTTGTTTCATGATGCTATATTACCTGTTTCAACTCCGATGGTTATAGATAGTGATTCTCCTGTGCATATTAGACGTGATGTTGTTTATGATGAGAATAATGTTTCTGAACCTGTGCATTCTAATGTCAATGATATCACTGATATGAATAATGCTGCATCCAGTTCTATTAGTTCTGTCCCTAGTGCCACATCTTTAATAGAGATTGTAACTACTGGAACTGGAGAAGTATCATCAAGCAATTCCTCGACCAAGACGACAAGTCAAAGCACCAGGTTACTTATCTGACTATCACTGTTCTTTACTTCAAAAATTACCACATATTTCTGATTCCACTCAAATTTCCGATTACATCCCATATTCTTTATCTTCTGTTCTTTCATACTCAAAGCTAAAACCTGCCTATCAGACTTTTGTTCTCACTTGTACACTTGAGACAACCACAGAATTTTCAGCAAGCCATGGCACATCCACATTATCCAAAGGCAATGGATGTGGAGATAATAGCTCTCGAACAAAATAGAACTTGGACGGTTGTATCTCTTCCTCCCGGTAAACATGTCATAGGTTGCAAATGGGTTTTCACGATTAAATATAACGCTGATGGTTCTGTTCACAGATATAAGGCACGTTTAGTTGCAAAAGGCTACAGTCAAATGGAAGGGATTGATTACATCGACACCTTCTCACCAGTAGCAAAACTCGGAAGTATGAAGCTTCTTCTTGGATTAGCCTTTCTATATGGTTGGTCATTAACACAGATGGATGTCACTAATGCATTTTTGCATGGTGACTTGGACGAAGAAATCTACATGAGCCTTCCACAAGGATATACTCCAGCGGATGGACAATTACCACCTAATTCAGTTTGAAAATTGTCCAAGTCTCTTTATGGCTTAAAGCAAGCCTCTCGACAGTGGTATCACTATTTTTCCAATGTGGTTTTGCAAGCAGGATTTGATCAATCACCAGCAGATAATACACTCTTCATCAAACAGAAAGGAGCATCTTTCATTGCTTGATTGGTATATGTTGATGATATCATGATAACATCAAATGATGATACAGAACTTCAACACCTCAAAGATGCTTTGCATAAGGCTTTTAAGATCAAGGATATGGGAATTCCAAAATAGTTTCTAGGCCTCGAGATTGCAAGGAACAACACTGGTATTTCAATTTGCCAACGCAAGTATGCTCTAGACATACTTGCTTCCACGGGAATGTTGGCATGTAAACCTGCTTTAGTACCTATGGATCCTCTGGTTCATCTAAGAAGAGATTCAGGTACACTTCTTCAAGATGCAAGCCCTTACAGAGAGCTTATAGGCAGATTGTTATATTTGACAATCACAAGACCCGACATCACTTTTGCTGTCAATAATCTCAGTCAATTCTTATCAGCTCCAACAGACATTCATCTTGAAGCTGCACATCGTGTTTTACGATATATCAAGTCCAATCCGGGTCAAGGTCTGTTTTATCCCTCTGATTCTGAGTTGTGTTTGAATGCCTTTTCAGATGCTGATTGGGCTACATGTCCGGATTCGAGAAGATCAATTACTGGTCACTGTATCTACTTAGGCAAATCACTCATCTCCTGGAAATCTAAAAAGCAACAAACAGTGAGCAGAAGTAGTACAGAAGCAGAATATAGGAGCATGGCCTTAGTTACTTGTGAGCTACTATGGTTAAGCCAACTTCTCAAGGATCTGTGGGTAACAGTTTCCAGTTTTGCAAGATTGTTTTGTGATAACAAGTGAGCCATACATAATGCTACGAATCCCGTGTTCCATGAAAGGACTAAACACGTGGAGGCTGATTGTCATACTGTTCGGGATCAGGTCAAAAACGGTTTTATGAGATTGTTTCACGTTAATTCATCCAACCAGTATGCAGATATTCTCACAAAGGCACTTCATCCAGGACCTTTCCACTCCATTCTTGACAGGATGTCTACTTCAAGTCTCTTTCTACCAAGTACAGATTCAGAGACTTGAGGGGAGGGTGTATTGGATTATATACTCTCTCGGTTATACTTGTTTCCAATAGAAATTAGGATGTTTCATACGGTTATGTGTAATCGGTTTAGTTCATTTCAATTGTATATAACTCCAGACTTATTATATTTTCAGATTAACGAGAAAATATTATTCTATAGCTCAATTCTTAATTGCAGTGTTACTGCGTTTAATTATTTAATGAAAATTGACTATATATAAAAATTAAGTTTCAATGCTATTAGTTAACTGTAATTCCAAAAAATTACTACTTCTTAAACCATTCTCAACTAAACATACTTTCACTTTAATAAGAAGAGATATAGGTTCCAAAATTAAGATTCGTTATAGTTTCTTACACAAAGCAAAAATATAAAGTAACGTCGACCAGATTTTAACCAAAAAAGGGTTTAAGAACACATTATACATATGATCATTTAAGCTTACATTAGTTCGCATATAGAGGTCTCTATCTACTCATGTACCAGATTTTTTCCAAACAAATCAAAGAACCTATGCTCTGATATTAATCCACTTTCCCAGATTGAATCAATCAATGGCAATGATCAAGAAGCCAACAGAGACATACATGAGGAAGACCGGGTAAAGTGCTAGAGCTTTTCTTCTCGGGTTCACAGCAGCGCTCATGAAAGGATAAGCGGCCCAAGAGCTCCAGGCAAGAGTCACAGAGACAACTATCATTTTGAGTATCACATTGTCCTTCAACATGCAGATCACTGCCCCAACGTCCAGTGGGAATAGACAGTAACCAAGAAGACTTAGGCTTTGGAAAAAGATTATATTTCCTCCCTAAAAATTGTATATTTCACAGACAAGGGGATGTTTGTAAAAATCAAAACTTGTAACAAAAACGCGAAAAAAGTATGCGGCTTGTATATACATACATGAATAAAAAATGCGTGCGTAGTTGCTTACCAGGAGTAACACATTTAGTGTTAGGATCACTGCCCCAGCTGCAAGTAGTGCAAATGCCACAGCAAATACTTCCGACTGGAAATTACAGAGAAAAATGATGAGACCAAAGGCAACTTAAATAGCCAAAGAATAGATCAATATTCTAGCAGATATATAATAATGTAATGCCTTTTTACTTCATGGATTAAAACCTAGTTAACTTGGAATGCAAATGCAGCAAAAAGTAGATTTTAGTTGGAAATGACTACACGGATGTGGAGTATTCCATAATTATATGAGGTAATAACATTCCAAAAATGTCAAAATTAGAGCACGCAAACATAACAAATTCATGCCGTAGCGAATACAAGACTTATACTTAAAGTCCATTCGAATTCACAACAAATAGATACCTTATGTTGTCCTTTGATTTCACAGTAGTCTATTAAATATGTCACGAATCCTACTATATATTTCATAGCGAATTAAGATGTGAGCTGTGGCTACATCAATTCAAGGTGAAAATTGAAAATCTTTAATACGAACAGCTTTCTATCAGATCTTACACATCAAATGCTGCTTATGTAAGACAAGAGAAGATTCAACAGAATAAAAGAACTATTTTGCTGCTCATTAAATCAATTCTAGGACTCAAACTTCGACTGCCTTAGACTAGTAATCAAAACTAAGAGCAATGATACAAGAAGTAACCTTCCAGAGTAACTCTCAATTCAGCTAATATGTCACCACTTAATACACGTGACACCTCATTCCCAGTACATGAATATTTCAACAATAAGGAATGCTATTAAAATTGGAGACGCTAAAGCTAAGCTAAGGTTCCAATTTCATAAATTGATTACACAATGGCAAAGCCAATGTACAGAGCTAGAGCTATGCATCCATAAAGGTTACGATGGAAAATTAGCTGAAATCGGAACCTAGAGATCTTACCTTCTTGACCGAAGCAGACCACGAAAGAGTAAGCCCCAAGAACACAATAAAGAAAAACGGTCCCCATAGATCCCAATCCCTAAGAGCTTTTCCAGGATCTTCTCTATACGGATTCGGAAAAACCACAAGCTTCAAATTACTCACGATTCGCGACAGATCTCGCTTCACAGTATCCCAAACAGGCTCCGTTAATGTGTTTGGCGGAGATCCAAATCCGCTTTCTCCGATAGTCTTAGGACCTTCCGAGTAACCTACCGACGGAATTGGCAGAGGAGCTGGAGCAGGCATCACCTTCTGAGTGGAAGAAGCCGATGGCGGAATCGGTGGAAGATTGGATTGAACGAACGGTGCGGACGAAACGGGAATCGACGGACGGTTTGGGCTTGGTGGTCGAGCAGGAAGAACGGTTCCGGGACCAGATTGAAAACCATCGTTCATCATATTCTCGATCTCGTCGATGTCTGATTGAGATGATTGATAGAGCGGAACCGTATCATTGTGCGACATTGTCTCTCACCGGAGAATAATTGAAGATTCCGGTGATGATTCAGAGATTTCCCCGGGAAATGGCAAAAGGTTTAATCTGGGTGAAGAAATTGAGTTCAGAGCCGACGAAGAAGCGAATTAGAAATTAGTAAAGGAGAAATGAATAATAAAATTAAATTAAAATAATATCCGAATGTGACTACTAATAATTGAAATAAACGTGTGTCGCAAATCGAAATATTGCGTATTTTTTGTTCAATTTTTATGAAGGTACTTATATTTATGATATTTGTAACCATAAATCTCATTATATCGAATTATGTGACTACTAAATAATCTGTGATGAATAAAGGTAGAAAAGTTTTTCATTGAATTTAGGCTTATGATACCGTTATTTAGTAATAATTAAATTTGATTAATTTGATATTTTGACCATTTACAATAATTGCATTTAAGTAAGAGACATTTTTGACCCAAAAATAGTAACATGCATTGAACACGTTTCACATATTTCTTACAATACCAGTAAATTAAATTATTTAACGACAAAGAGAATTATAGAAAAGTATAAAACTATTACTTTTATATGAGAAAACTATCAATTTCGTAAACAGATAATCTTACAAAGAAAATAGAGACATCTTTTAATACATACATATCAATATGAGTAACGACACATAGTTTCCTTTATTGGACAACGATATACAACGCAAAGAATCAAAACCAAAAAAAATAAAAATCTGAGACATAAACAGAGCATAGAACAGAGGAAGATAGATGAATAGATATGTAATTGAAATTCTATGCTCTTGCTGTACATTCCCGAGGGATTCCCTGTGGAAACCTCTTATGGTCTGTACAGTAATTGTAGATCATGTAATTCTTCTGAACCCATCTGAGTCTAGCTTGGCTCGTCGAATCCATTTCTTGAGTGTACCAATTGGAGTTTGGTTTCGAGCTACACGAAGATCTTCCATTGGAATTTACACAAGCATCAATCTTAATGTTTCTGTAAGCAGCCGTGAATGGAGCTTTTGACCAATCTGTTTTGACTAGACCGCCTCTAGTTGCCCAATCGTCTGCGTTCCATAAGCTTGCGTAGAGTCTCATTGGCTTGCTCTTAGGGAACAAAACACCGATTGATTCAGAGTTTTTGAACTCTCTAATTGGTGTATCATCGATGGTGAATCTAAACAAAAACAAAAACACAAAACATATTAGCTTACGGTGGTGTTAAACAAGTTTACGTGTGGAACAAGAAAGTGTTAGGGTTCTGAGCTTACATGATTCTTTGAGGGTTCCAGAGGATTGAGTAAGTGTGGAAATTAGCAGTTGGGTCGAACCAAAGATGGAATTGTTGCTCTTTGTCACCTTTACCTTGAGTGTAGACATTAGTATGTAAAGTATAAGGATCTCCACTAAGATTACCCAAAAACTCAAAATCAATCTCATCCCAAGTTGATCCTGGTGATTTCAACTGCAAAATTCAAAAACAGAACACAAGACAATTAAGATAAACTCTTTTCCAAAATCCAAACTCAAATACACATAGTAAAAGAACTTACGTAGAAAGTTGTGACAGTTCCTGCAGAGTTACCAGGAACAAGCTTCATCTGAACATCAATCTTACCAAACAAATACTCAGTTTTGGATTGAAAACCAGAACCAGAGGATTTGTCTAAAGAGAGAGTAAGAAGCTGGCCGTTGTTAAGAATCTTTCCACGGCCATCTCCCCAAGTAACATCAACGTCGCGGTTGAAATCAGCCATGGAGGCTGAAAACGCCGCCAAGAGAAGAGAGGTGAATAAGAATAATTTGAAAGGAGACATGGTTTAAAAGCGTATGTGTACGTGTGGGTGTGTTTGGTGAGGAATGTGAGGAAGAAAGAAGAAGAAAGAGAGATATATATAGTGTTGAATTAAGAGATGAGAGTGGGTGAACAAAAGGAGGCTAATATCAAGACATTGCATGCAAGATGTGTTACAGCTGGAGTTTTGAGTTTCTCCATCACCTCATTTTAATTTACAGTTCTTGGCTTTTTAAAAACTTAATTAAATCATTGTATATAAAAACATGGGCTAAGTTGTTAGCCTCTCAATTTGAATTTTGAGTTTCATTTGGGGTAGGCTACTTGGAAATTTATCAGAAGAAAATATAACTTTTCTGAATATTTGGAAGATATTAATGACCGACTAAAATATCAAATTCGATGCGCATGGAAACAAATCGATGTAAACCACTGAAATCAATTCTTTCTTAAGTAGATTACAAATATGTATATATATTGTTTAAAATATTATATTTTGTATGCGTTGTTTATGTCTTATTTACGATACCAAAAAATCAATCTTGTAGTTTTTGGAGATTAAGTAATTGTATTATGAGTATGGTATATTAGTAGTTTAATCATATTATGTTATGTTCATACTCGAATCCTCGTGGAAATGGTGCTATATGCTATTTATCTGATATTAGCAATGACTGATCTTGAACATAGACAAGAAAAATTAGAAAATTAAACCTCATCGTAGTTCTATTTTTTGTCAATTGGGATCTAGTGACCTTTGATTTTATTTTTATTACTGTATGTAGGAATTCGATCCCTGATATATGATGATTTGTAATGAGAGCACTACCACTAATTCACATATCTTCGACTAAACTTCATCGTAGTTTTAAAAATAAATAGATAAATATATAAATTTTTGCTATGTAATTGGTCGCATAATATAATATTATTTGAAATTCAAATGTGTTCATAGATATTAAATGACGACGTAGAGACCTAAAGGGAGGAATGGAAATATAAGAGGTCTAGAAGTATATTACGTGTGGGAATTGTTCGACTTAAAATTCTCGAATTTTGTTGAAATTTTATGAGAATATGTTTTTTTTAGGATTATTATTGTTTTTTTCAGAATTTGTATGTATCCAATTATTGGGTTGTAACTGGACCATCTTTCTGAAATAAAACAAACCACTTTGACTCGCGTCGACGGTTTCTTTTGCACATTTTAACAAAAAATTTACAATTTGATATTTTAAAAATTATAAATATAATTAAGTGAATTGAGAATAGAAGCAACGACGAAATATATGAGATTAGTGTTATGGGTTAAAGATTTGATTGCGTTTGCAAAACTGCAAGTAGCACCAGAAACACGCTTTTTCTCTATCTCTTTCATGTAAACCAAAAGGTCAATTTCTTTTGGTTGGTCACTTAATTAATGGAAAGAGTCAATTAAGATGTTTCATAACAAATTAAAGAACCTCTTAACCATACCGATTGGTCCTTTTTATTTTATTTCTTATTTATAAAGTGATATAATAATTGATGTAAGCTGTGCTTAAGGACATAAAGTAAAATGTTAATTATGTAAGTAAGTATTATTTTTTTTGTACTTTTTTTTCAGAAAAAACGGAACCAATGAGAGCTATCTATATAAAATTATAGATACATATGACCATTTAAAACTATTATAGTGAAATAATATTCCATCTGTTTAATGTTCTAACAATTTTTTTGTTTAATTTATTTGATGTCTTGTATGCAAAATTTATTGTGTTTTTGACTATTATATATTTTGCAGATTAAATTGTAATTAATTAGATTACTTTGATATTTATGTTTTGGTATTTGTGATAAAACATGTTTTGTCTAAATAAAATATAAAATTTAATGATTTCTTATATTGTATGAAAAAACTTAAATATCAAATAGTAGTATAAAATAACAGGCGGAGTATAATTTCTAGAATCATGTATTTATTCATTTATATATATAAATTCTAGAATCATGTATTTGATATACCTCATTTATATCGGTTTTAAGCTCATTAATTCGCATGTTTTCAGAATGTTTGTTTTCATTTTAGAGTCTTTTCAGGTGAAAATAGGTTTAAATTCGGATTATACTCGTGGGGCATGGTTTGGGACGAAACAGAGCAGTTTCTAGAATTTTAGCAGAAGACCCTTGAACGATCGATCAACCTTACGATCGATCATTCTCCTCAGCGAGATGTGCGCTTGACCTTGAGATAGACCTTCTATTCATGGATTGATCGATCGAGCTATTCGAAGAAAGATGTGCCCGACCTTGTGATTGACCAAAACCCTTGGGAGATCGACCAATCAACCATGATCGATAGATCAAGCTCTTAATGGATCGATCCACGAAACTGCGAGGAATAAAACCTAATTAATTATATTTTGTACCTGCGAGTTTTAGGATCTATAAAAGTCTATTTCTATTTTTTGTAAGACACACGGAGATTTTATTACGGCTTAGAGAGTTCTTTGTAAGCAAGGAGAAGATTTCTTTCATACTTTTGAGAAGATTTCTGAACCCTTTTTATTAATTTAATTGCAAATTCATGTTTCTCTTTATCATGTCTTTTGTTTCCATCGTAGTTATGTCTGAGTAGTTTCATTGTCAGGTTTAAGGTTTCTAGGGATTTAGAAATCAATGATTGAGGAACAAATATGATTGATTGCTAGAGATTCTCCATCTATGCTTATGTGTAATGCTTAGATTAGGTAGATCACCTAATCTATTATTCTAGGGTGTTTACTTTCCAAAAGATTGTTAAACTCCTGAACTGTTATAGATGAGCAATTGAACTTAACCAACGATAGTTGATTGTTAGGATTAATTGTCGATAGTTGAACCACTTCGCTAAGGCCTAATTGCATCTTAGAACCAACGATAGTTAGGATTTTAAGGTTGCTTTAGAGAGTAATGGATACCACGACAATGGATTTATTAGATTCTTATGTTCAAGTCGAGAATCGTGCTTAAGAGTTCCTGTATAGTTAACCTGATTAGATTTCTATTTCCTGATGAATGCCCGATGCATGATTTTAATCATATTTGTAAATTGTTAAGTTGTTAGTCTTTTACTCAAATAACTTTTGGTATAGCTTAAATTAGAATTGAGTAGTCAAAAGAGCAATCTTGATTCTTCGTAGATTCGATTCCTAAGTAATACTATTTCATTGTTGTGTACTTGCAGTAGATTCATAAGGTTAAAACTTTGTGACATCAGTATTGTAATGGTGTGACAGACATCATTAGATTCATTACCAATTGTTGAGTAGCTTTGATTAAAGTGGCTTTAATTTGACATATTAAAACAGCTATTAGCCCATAGTTAAGCTATAATTAAAGCTAAAACAGAAAGCTATAATTAAATGAAGGAAATGAAAGAAATTTAATGTTGGCCTATTGAGGACGACTACTGATATTAATTGGAAATGACTAATGAATATGAATGAGTGGTCCAAACTCAAAGGCTATTTTTTACAAAAATCAAAGCTATTTTCATCCTTATTGTTCATATAAAGGAACAAGCAATGTTTGATATTTCCAATTTTTAGCTATATTTGTCTTCTGTTTTCACGCCAAAATTTACTAATATATGGTCTAAGAGTTTTTAGAATATATCATATTGAGTTTTTATATCATTTGCCAAACAATTTCCTTTAAGCTATAAAATATCGACAGATGTTATTGTCCTATACTATCATCTATGTAAATTGATAATTCTAGTTTGACGAAGAGTAGCTGCCAAACAAAAAACAAAAAACAAAAAAGTTCGACGAGGAGTATTCCACAATATCAAGTTTTTGGGATAACATAAATTATTGAAAATCTTGCCTACCAAAATTCAGTTTTGAAAATTTATATAATTTCATACATTTTTAAATTTAGAAAAATTTAGGTTATATATAAGATATGTCGATCCATTGCGTTGGACAAAACAAATTATTACATGGCAAACTAGTCACATAACAAAACAACCATTTTTATAGTATGACCACAAAATTTGAATTCAAATTCTTTCATAAACCAAGTTACTGCTGTTTGACCAGAGGGATATGAGATCATGTTTTTAAGTTTTACTAGAAAACTTGTAGTCAATCTGCTTATCGTTATCGATTCTACAAATTAGTTAGGTTTTAGCCAAACACCTTATTTCTTTTCTTTTTTTTTGTCAAAGCCAAACACCTTATTTCAAAATAAAAAATTTGTAGCAGAAAGCATGAATCAAATTATGAATTTCACTGACAAATTGTTATCAATTGTATACCAAAATTTTATATTATCGTGACATTATTTGAGGTAAGTACAGAAGACAGATTGGGTTTAAATAGTAAAGTATATATACTAAAATAGTATGGAGCATAAGATGGGATAGCTACGTAATTGAAGAGAACACTATTGCTAGAAGTTTTGTACATAACGAATATGATTCATTGGACGAGTTTTCTTGACACGGAAATTTGGATTTGGACCGCCTAACCAAACGTCAACTTTGGTCCCACTTTTCCTTACAGCTGTACCTTACTATTCTTATTTATTAATGTCTTAATGGCCTTGACCAGCTTATCAACAATTCTTAATCAAAGGTCCTAATCTCAATATTAGTTTAACCTTATTTTTCATTTTAACTAACCCATCTCTTGAACAACTATGTCTCTTCTTGTCAATTTCGGGGTCGATAAATGTTGATTTATTTATAACGAGAATAATCTAAGTTTGTTAGACACATTTGTATCATGAAATATCTAGATTTGAATTATCAAAATCTCCAATACTATATAGATAGAGACTCTATATCCAAACGAATCTAAATTTGACTAACTCATACATAATGCTCTAAATTCCGAAAAAGAATCAAACCAGAATTTCTGTGAATTTATTTCAATAAGACATATAACAAAATGGTTTGCACACATGAATACTATTGGACTACTAGGCTTTAATGTTACATTTTGAAGTTATAGTGCTTAGAAATTTCATATTCTCCAATCATGTTGGCTGATTTTGTTTTGAAAGTATACCATCGTCAATTGGAATGTTGAAAAGGCTGTAAGTTTGGAGAATTTAATTTGTTATTAACCGATTGAGTCGATGAATATACAATTGTAATATGGGTTAAGACAGAAGTTCCAGGTTCATTCATGTAGTCAAGTATCAGAATGGTACTACTGATGACGATGGATTCGTCAATGCATGCTAAATTATTAAAAGAGTTGTAGTCTCACCACACAACCACACAATTATTTACAAGTTAGAACCAAATTAAATTATTCAGATAAATTTGTTATACACAACAAATTTCGAGCCTAACCTAATATCTTTATAGGCTTTGTTCCTAAAATAATTGGCTAAATGTCATTTTCATAAACTAAGATATCTCAATGGATAAGCGTAATTAGTAATTTGCTTCAATTATTTTGGGTTGTCCCTTTCTTTATCATACTTTGTTATGGCCAATAATATTACAGTATTTTTATAAGAATGTGTTTTTGATCTCTAATCCTCACTGATTAAATATCAGTATTGAATCATCCACTTGTTTAGATAACACAGAAACATGATTAAACTGGATATATATCAACAAAATTTACTTACTGCATAAAAGAAATTATTTATCCATATATATAGTTTGTCTTGCATGCCTATTTGCCTATGTACGGAAAATTTCAATTGAATCTTTATCCTTACCACAAAATCTTACATGGAAGGATCTCATATAAATTACTTGTCGTTTGTGGTGATGATTAGATCGATAGATCCAATCAATAAACTCAAATTCTATATTATATTATAATAGAACTGAACATTAATCATTTCGCCAAGCTATCTACTCCAGAACTAATCGTTTAGAAAGATAAAATTCTACTTAGATTACAAAACAAAATTTTAGCAAAGGTCTGAATATCTTTCTATCTATGTTGTATTTTATATTTTAGTCGTAATTGTGATATATTACCCATATTTCAAATTTCCAATGTGCTCGTGATTTTGGTTTAAGATAATTAAAGAAGTATTGTTTGATAAAGTAAAAAATCAGCCACTTATAACACAAATTAGCAAATAGTTAAAAAAATTAGAACTTTATGAAACCAACTTGTGCATATGCAAATCTTTAGCCAAAGAGAAAAGAACTTTTTCATATGCTCCAGTAATTATATACATCTGTCAATGATTAATTTTTATTATATTATAATTTGTTTTAATCATGACTAATCCGAAAAGAACCTGCCCTAGAAGACTTCTAGAGTAGAGAGATGAGCATTGACTTGTAGGTCAATCTATAAATTGCTATCATCAAGTCGACCAACACTTTCAAACAAAATAGAAACTGAACAGCTTGCTGCGGGGGCAATTTCAATGAAACCAACGATGGATACTAATTAACAATTATCAAACTCATTTCTTAAGATTTCAAGTATATACAAATTTGGAGTCTTATCACGTGTCGAGTAGTAGCCCATCACTGTTTATAAAAGCAAATCCTAGATAACAGATTAATAAAGCCAAAATATATACAACTTGAATTAAGTAAATTGAGGGAAGAAGAATAGATTAGGCCCACAGAAACTAATTGACAAAAGAAACCAGAGAATGGTGATAATATACTAACTAGACAAGAGCCAACTTTTCTATAGTAAGGCCTTAAAAGATATATGGGTGGTGTGGTATTTTAGTGAAAAGGCTTGAATTCTGATTGTTATGTCAATCAAGTCCACAAATATGTGAGTATGGCTATGTGTCCACAAAATTTCGAAGATGGCCAATACAGCTATCTAGTGACCCAACAAAATGTCTTATTATAGGGTAGTAGTACGTTACGTGAGTTAATTTGAACCTTCTTAAAATCACACTTGTATAAGTGCATCTCAAAAAATATTTACATAGCTTTCTTTTGGTTTCTAGGTGAACTCGAACTTGGAGCTACGGTAATAAGGTACTCGAGATTCAACCACGTGGGTTAAAATTACAAATTTTTTGAAGCCAAATTAATGTCACGCTTTCTCATAATTTATTTTCATTTATTCTTTTAAAAAAATTTGCACAAACACCACATTTATTCGAGAAAAAACAAATAAATAATAATTATAAATAGATGAAAACTTATTTGAGTTACAAAGATAATGCTGAAGTAACTTATTGAGGAGGCAAAGAATCAACAATTTTAAGTGCAACCTGGAGGAACACCTTGAGGAAACCTTCTTTTATCGTTGCAATAGTTGTAAACCATGTACTTACTCTGTACTGCTTTCATTCTTGTCTGGCCATTTGAATCAAGTGCTTGTCTGAACCATGGGGCATTCCCAGGACAAGATGATTTTCCATTAGCCCACACACATCCCTCGACGTTGTAGTTTCTGTAGTAAGCTGTGAAAGGAGCTTTAGACCAGTCTGTTTTCTCTAATCCTCCTCTTGTAGCCCAGTGCTCAGCTTCCCAAAGACTAGCGTAGAGCCTCATTGGTTGCTTCGTTGGGAATGGAACTCCCATTGATTCAGAGTTCTTGAACTCTCTAATCGGAATTCCATCAACCGTAAAACTGCAATAGAGTAAAAATAGAAGAAAATATCAGTTCATGAACACAGAAAACTTATCAATTTAGTAGTGATGAGATCAAAGGTTACACTTACATAATCCTTTGGGGGTTCCAAGTGATGCAGTAAGTGTGAAAGTTTTTGGTTGGATCGAACCAAAGATGAAACTGTTGTTCTTTGTCTCCTGAACCTTTTGTGTAAACATTAGTGTGGAGAGTAATAGGATGACCACTTAAGTTTCCCAAGAACTCGAAATCGATCTCATCCCAAGTAGTTCCAGGAGATTTAAGCTATATACCAAAAAAAGCAATATACTTAATATCTGCATTCTAATGAATGACACAATGGTTTGAGACTGAATGTAACTTACATAGAATGTTGTGACTGTTCCAGCTGAGTTACCAGCAACAAGTTTCATTTGAACCTCAGCTTTGCCATAGAGAAACTCTTGGTTTGATTGAAAACCAGATCCAGAGGATTTGTCAAGCGAAAGAGAAAGAAGTTTTCCATCTCTATCACGAACCTTTCCACGACCATCACCCCAATGTATCTGAACATCTTTGTGGAAGCTACCTGCATAAACATGCACAGCTTGTGCCGCAAAGAGAAACAAAACCAAAAACACTAAACTTGTATTGCAAGAAAACTTCATTTTTTAGTAGAGGAGTCTTTGATATATCCGAAATGTATTTGTTGATGGAAATTTGAGTTACAAGACATTCGTTTATATAGTTGATGGAAAATGAAAGAAGGAAAAAGATTTGGAAGCTTCATGGCTGTGATTATTGAAGATGGGCTGTTTTCTTGGTGGCTCATGATATCATTCGACATCTTTTGGTTGTTACGAAGTGAATCCAATAAAATATAAGTTTCATTACTCGTTTATTGTTACAATCAGAGAGAAAATAATGAATATGGACATTAGTACATCACATGATGGTCCCGCATTGAGGCCCTTATGTCAACGCGGCTGCCACTTTTGACCTAAGGGCAAACCCTCCCCACCGCTTAGAGGGTTCCAATTATATTCGTATTATTGATTTGAAGCGTTTAACTTTTTTTTTTTTGTCAACTCATGATATATAAACACCAAATGGGTGTAGAAATTACAGCGTA